>JAODLI010073992.1:0-13678 GCA_027575585.1 Percopsis omiscomaycus
TGTCTTTTGTAACAACCCCCCCCCCCCCCACCCACCTCTTGCATAACTACACCCTAGAAGGGGGTTCATTTTCTTGCCTGCACTGCATATGAAGAATCAACATTCTTTCCCCTGTTCTGAGATTCTTACTAGTTTTCTGTGTGAACTATGGGTTTGAGAATCTTTGTTGTTCTAGCTGCGCTGACTGCGGTCAGTGCAAGTCCTGCTGTATCAGTGAAGCCTGGACCAGAAGCCATGGACAGGTCAAGCCATCCCAACTACATTGTCGAGGAAGCAGAGGTGAGAGGCAGCTAACCCTGTTGGTGCCATTTAGTATTCAATATCAGTCATACACTGTATATCAGAAATATCAGTTTTGATTTGCAATGTGTAGACAATTTTTTCTTTCTGAAACCTACAGTATATATTCTCTATCTTTATTCGTGGTAACCCTTCCAACATTATGAACATTTTGTACATAGCACAAACATTTGTCACTCCATGCTGAGCTTGTCTCAAGCATTCACAATAACTGCATCGCAACCTGTAGGCTGCTGTTGAAGGAGAGGCCAACTTATGCTAAAAAAATATGATTATAAATATGTGACAAAGGGGAAACATCAAGGAGAGGTAAAACAATATGTACAATGAAAGATTGTGACTTAAAAAGTCAGAATGACTGCACAAATTAAAGCATTATCCTCAATCACTTATGATGGTAAGAAAGTTTGTCTGGGCCATATAGGGGGTAGTCATGTCAGAGGCTGTTTTCAGTTCTTCCACTTGCTCTTCTTGTCAGGTAGCTGGCCTGTAGCCTCCAAGTACTTATGGATGAGTTCTTCTTGAGTAGATGGCAGGCAGGGCTGGTATCTGCTATATTCCATGGTGTACTCTCCTTTTCCCTTCAGACAAACATGAGGAAAATTGTTATGTATTTTTGAAAATGTTAAATACAGTATATTATTACAGAAGTGCTTCAAATGCTAAAAGTCGTATGTGATTATCCCACATTGTATTTGGAATACAATACAGTTTCAGTTTTTTTCTTCCCTTACTTCTGTAGAGGAGCGCAGCTCTGTGGCGTAACCAAACATGTCATTCAGTGGAATCTGGGAGGGCGAAACGGTACGATAAATAAATAAATAAATAAATAAATAAATAAATACATGGATAGGGGATTCAGAGTATGTGAGCAATGAAAAATAAATATCTACTCACGTCAGCATACAGTGTAAAGTATCCATCTGACCCATCCTGTCCTGTAATGACGCCATGGCGACGGTTAACTCCAGAAATAACGGTTCCTTGGAACTCTTGGGGTGCCACGATTTCCACAGACATGATTGGCTCCAATATAGCATTGTTGGCCGTCTCCATGGCTGTGAGGGAAAGTGGGCGACAGGGTCGATTTTTATGAGTAATAACAAACTGAAATTCAAAATATATATGATTAGATACTGGGTGGGGGAACTGCATGGTCTGCCCTAACCTTGTTTTAGAGCGCCCTCTCCTGCACGGATGAAGGAGATCTCATTTGAGTCCACCATGTGATTTGCTCCGTCTTCCAATAAAAACTTGACGCCTGAGATCTTGTGTCCACTCAGGGGCCCTTTCTCACAGGCTTCCCTGAATCCCTAGAGGATGTAGGGGCGGGAGCAATGATGTCAAAGGTCCATGTTTCGGTGGAATGTAGAATGTGACTATGCTAAATGGGAGGGAACATCCATCTCTCTTACCTTTTCAACAGCTGGCACAAACTGCTTGGGGATATTGGTTCCAACTGTCCGGTCATCAAACTCCAGCTTAGTGTAGTTCTCTGGCTCCAGCGGCTCCAGAAATCCAATAACCTTACCATACTGGCCAGACCCTCCAGACTGTTTTTTATGGGTAAATTCAAATCTGGGAGAAGTAGGAAAAAACATTAGGTCCTCCTACTGTTACCCAAACTGCTACCAAAGATGTCCGTTTGTTGCAGAGTATACACTCTGCCTGTAGAGGGCATGCTAAAGGGAAATAAGTATTGGATGTGTAGTGGAATTTTCTTATAATTAAATTCCAATAGGAATTGCTTTTCAGAGACGTAGTGAAACGTACAACGTTTCACTAATCCACCAAACTACGCTATCAGAAGGCCTCATTTTGTGGTTTAAACAGAAAGAGAAGAAAGAGAGAGATGCTTGTCTCTTTAAAAAAGGGGGCAGTCCTTAAACTCTTCTAAGGGAAGTAGGAAGTAATAGCTCCATCTGAGTGAATGGATGTGTTGTCGGAGTGAAGCAGCAGCTGTTCGGCAAAATCCAAAGAACAAGAATCTCAACTTTTGATTCACAGGCAAGATTCATATTTTTTTCACAATATATGCCCCTTTTCCTGTTCCAATAGGTTTACATGCAGTATATTACTACAATGTCATTCTGTGGAGAAAATCCTTGTGAGCCTTGCCTACAACAAGGGGTCAAAGTCCGGTTAGTGTGGGAAACTCTCTCCATCTAGGTGGTTTTTGGGCTCATATTCATGTGCATTTTTGCTTACATCTGTGAAGGAAGGGCTTGAAGAACATGTGATGGACACAGGGGAATTGAATCCAAGTCACTACCCAGCCCAGAGGGCAGCCAAGGTGGTCCAACACTATCTCAACACTCGCTATGGCTCACCATTCAAGTGGTTCCAACTGGACCGCGTCCACAGTGCTAATGCATCGGTCGGTGGATTTCTGCTCTCTTCCCTATAAATGCCGTTATAAAATAATGTGAATAAACTAAAGGGGTGAATAAAGACTAACAAGGCACATACCCATGACCTGTGGATAATGTGTTTTGTCTGTTTGTTTTTGGTAGGAGGTTGCCGATTCTGGGAGGAAGTATCACCTTGAAATCTCAGTGCAGGAGATAATCAGCAATGTAAGATATTGTTTATCATCACGGAACAAAGGTGCATGAAAGGCCAGAGGGGGCAGAGTGGAGTTAAGATGGGTCCCTGTAATCGCACGCACATAACGATGTTGTAGCTGTGAGACCTGAAAAGTTTTAAACGAGGGATTCACTGGTGCTCTGTGGCAAAACAGCTCACCATTCTACACATGAAACTGCCAATTGTGTAGACATACCTATATACGCTTTGCTTTCATAGAAAATTTAAAAAGGAAAGGCATAATTTGTCCATGCAACTGTCTCCATTGATAGAGCCATTACCTTTTATGTTATGGATTTTTCTATACAAGTTAACAAATCAATCGTAAGGCTGCCAATGTTTTACTGCAGAGCAGATAAGGAGGCTCACATTAGGGTGTGTATGACCCATTGTGAGTGAGTGTTGACTCTGCTGCCTCATGGTTAGAAAATGTGGCTACGCCTGTGGCTTGTCTTTTTCCACTCTGTACTTTATGGCTCATGAGATAAAAAATTATATTATTCATTTGTATTTGTTCCTATATATAGATACGTTTTATCCAATTCTTATCGTACATAAGAACATACAAAAACACATTATTTTATTATTATTAGCTTGGACAATGTCTGTATGTGTGTGTGTATGTTTGCATGGGGTCGTGACCTATGAAGCATTTTTTTTGGGGATCATGGGTCAAAATGTTTGTGAACCACTGCCCTATGCCTTCCGTTTCTTTTAGACCACAGAGAGGTGCTCTGCAGAGGTGGTCTTTCTAAGGGGTGCGAGACAGACTTCACCTCAGGTGCAGGTTTCATGTGAGGGGTTAATAAAGGTCAAGACCGCAGCTCAGGAGGAGACCTTGTACCAACATTACAAGACAAGCAATACTCTCTTGTCAGTACAAGAGCTACCAGGTGGGTACAGTGAAGGACGCTGAACACCCGCCTACTACGTGCACTGAGCTCAGCTATTGCGTAATATCAGCGGTGTTCTGGGATTTCAACATGATCATTGCATTGTGGTGTGGAGTGGACGCGCTGTTCTTTAACATTGCTAAACAACACGAATGGACGCATCAGTCATCCCAGACACTGTGTAAACCTAACTAAGCCTACGCAGTATGTGGCAATCCTCGATTGAGTAATATTGGCGGGGTCTGTCAGTCCCATTTATTACCCGGTTTCCACCTACCTTAAGGCGTGCTGCTGCGTTCGTGTTTCTACACTTATGTTCTGCTTTTAACAGATAGCTTTGGGCACATTGACCCTGGTATGGAGCCATTCTGGCACCTTGGAGGCGTGGCCTCCAGCATTATTATGCTGAAAGAATCGAATGAAAACACCCTCTACAACATGGCTCAGGTGGCAAACGTCACACAACAGGCAAGTGCATCAAAACAACAACAATAAAGCTAAATAAGATTAGTATACTTTTCAGGTAATCCAAAATTACTAATAAACACTAAATGCTTTATGCAGGTACTTGGCTAAATGTTTCTAATACACTTTTTCCACCAAATGTTCAGCTGTACATCTACATGTTAAGATTTAAATGTGACTACAAATTCTTAAATTATGTTTAGAAATCGAATAACTTCTGCTGTGAATTCTTCATCTTTCGAGGCCTATTGACAATGCTGAACATTTCCCAATGTCTATCACAACAGGAAACTGACAACAACCAACTGATGTTTAACTATAATATTCGGCTGCATGACATAGTTTCCCAGGTAACCATGTTTTGTTGTTCAGAACCCTTTTTAAAAATACCTAAAAGTAAAAGTGTTGCTACTACTGGGGGCACCTATGCTAAACATGTGTCCAACAGATGATCTAATAAGCGTTATTTTGTTGTAGGAGATTATCAACTGGAAGCTACTTATCGCATGGTCTCCTGGAGAGGCAGTGAAAGCCCTGCAGATGGAAAGACTGCCAAAGTGCAATTGCAATTGCACTTGCAAAGAGCCACCCAACACTACAACTCAGCCATAGCAGAGGGAATGCTGCACACAGCCAGTGGCTGTGTTTTCACACAGCCACTGGCTATGCCCCAGAAACAAACTGAGTTTATATTCTAATTTTACAGTACAGTAATACGTTGTGAATTGCAGTTGAATAAAAAAGGTCAGCTATATAAACGTGTTCGTGTTTTACAAATCTCAGGAATACTTACGGTACAGGGTTGGTGATCGTCTCTCTGAAAGCAACTTTGGGCTTTCCCATAACACAGGGGCAGTTGTATTCCCTCTCCATTCTCTAGAGCACAAATCAAAAGATAGGGTGGTGGTGAACTAAACAGTTCCTGATAAACCTTACTTTACGTAAAACATACACACATTAAAAGGTATCCTCTATTGCATTAGAGCGCCCCAAGAACCCCACATTCCTGCCACAGCTAACTGTTGATGTTGAAGACAACTGTCCACAAAAAGAGTGGGCCGCTGTAGGAGGAGAGGTAGGGAAAGTTGTGAACCCATAAGGATATGTAGGGGGAGGAGTAGAGAGGAATGCAAGCCATTTTTGTAATGCTGATTTCAAACACAAGGGTTATTCCAGACACAAATGGAGGAGTGTAGCTTTTGATACAGAGCATCTTTTCAATCGCACCGTACCTGAGAGTAGATCTCCAGATGCAGCTCTCCCATGCCTGAGATGATGGTTTCCTTGCTCTCCGTGTCAAAATGCACCCTGAATGTTGGATCCTCCCTGGTGAAGCGGTTGATGCCTTTGGAGAATTTATCCAGGTCGTTCTGAATGAGGAAGGTGACAATTGTATCCTTATGCTGGTTGGTTTGATCGGTACACTCATGGCTAGATAGGATAGCTTTACCTTGTTCGTTGGCTTTATGGACATGGAAATGACAGCTTCCGGTATGTGAATGGACTCCTGCAAGATCCCCATGCAGTGTTAAAACAAGATCAACTGACTGGAAGACACAAGACTATCTGAAGCATGTAATTGTTTTGAATGTAAATGTAACATTTACTAACCATAGAGAGATTGGCGCTGGTCCTGGATGTGAATGTATCTCCGCTGGCACAGTCAATCCCAAACAAAGCACAAATATCTCCAGCGTACACCTCTTCCACATCCTGACATGGCACAGTAAAGAATGACTGATTTGATTCTACTGAAAAGAGTTGACCCAAAAAGTAAATTTCCGAGAGGAATGGAGACAAAACTAAAATTATCAGTGCTATTTATCTAAGATAAGTTACGCTTTACTTGGGAACTTGACCTTTTTGACTAATGTCAGTAGTCATACTTCCTGTTTCTCACCTCCATCTGGTCAGCGTGGAGACGCACTAGCCTCTGCACCCGGACCTTCTTGCCTGTGCGTGTGTTGTAGATGTACTCAGATTTCCTCAGGCAGCCCTGGTATACTCGCACATATGTCAGTTGACCAAACCTGCCTGCCTAGCATTGGGAAGGATTGTGAGAGATGGGAGTGCATAAGAGATTGCAAAGGTCCAGCAAAGCATATGAAAACGAGCTTACAGAGATAGAAACCCCATTTATTAGGATTGCTTACCTCTAGTTTAAAGGCCAGACAAACAAAGGGTTGTGTGGGGTCTCTCTTGGGGTCCATTAGGATCTTAGAGGCTTCAGTGGAGTCCCTGATGAATCAAAAATCCCATCAATTGGGGGGGGGTGGGGGGGGTTAGTCTGTGAGGTACCGTATTAAACCTGTCTACGTTAGACGTCTCAAGTCGTATTAATCTGAATTCTACTTTCTTATATTGAGTCAAATAGTCCACACTCACTCTTTATTGAGTATGGCATAGTTATTGACTTCGGTGGGATTGGGCAGGTACTCCAATACAGCATTCAGTAGAGGTTGGACCCCCTTATTCTTCAACGCTGTTCCCACTAGCACCGGGGTAAAGAGACGCTGGACTGTGGCCCTGCGAATTGCGGCCTGAGGAGGGAGAAGGGATCATTAAATAGAGATGGTTCGGAAGCTTTTTCCGTCTACAGTATATATAGACACAAACCTTTAAGTCGTCATTGGTCGGAATCTTTTCCTCCAAGAACATTTCTCCCAGTACTTCATCAGCATTGGCCACACACTCCACCAATTCCTGCCTCCGATCTGCAGACTCTGCACGGAATTCGGCTGGGATCTCATCAAACCGTATACTTTGACTGCAGAGAGGGGGAAGCAGGTTGAAAGTAAGAACCTCAGGTCACTTGGAAGTCTGAACAGTGACCTGTACCACAAGAACCAGGGCTATAGTGGCAACCTAGTGTAAGCAGCAAGCTGTAGCAGGGTGATTTCTTCCCATGTAACTCATCAAGTAATATACACAGACACAATCATTCTCATTAGTCTTCATTTCATCATACGGCATCATTAGATTAGCGACTTACCCAAACGGTCCTTCAAAGTACATGCTTCGCTCCTCTACAAGGTCAATGATGCCCCTCATATTCCCCTCTAGACCAATGGGGATATTCACAAAAGCTGCATTGTGGTTAAGTTTAGTTCTGGTGGAAAGAGAAGCGAGGCACACCATAAACACACCACGCCAATATTGACACAATATAAATACAGTGACCAAACAGAAAATTTCACCCCAAATATCATTGCGTGAACTTATATTGAGGTAAGGTAGCTAGACCTTCGAGCGTTCTACTAAAGTTTCACATCACTTTAAGCATTTGGCCCGTTCGTTGCTCTTCAATCTGAATACCTCATTTGCTGTAAAGCTCGACTGGGATTGGCCCCCATACGGTCTAGTTTGTTGATGAAGGTGAGGAAGGGTACATTGTAGCGTTTCATCTGTCTGTTGACGGTCAGTGTCTGACACTGGACCCCTCCCACGGCACACAGAACCAACACCGCTCCATCCAGCACACGTAGGGCTCGCTCTACCTCAATGGTGAAATCCACATGGCCTGTGCAAGACAGGGATGACAGTTAAATGTTAGTGATAATGATGATATTGGGGTGTTTTTTATGTGCATGAGGAAACTTGATCCTTGTCTGTTTTCCATATCATAACCCACGGCACCATTTTCTGTTATTCTGTGCAACAGCTCTGACCCAACAATACCTGGCGTGTCAATGATGTTGATATTGTGATCCCTCCATACGGTGTAGGTGGCAGCTGACTGGATAGTTATGCCCCTCTGTCTCTCTAGCTCCATTGAGTCCATGGTGGCCCCAACACCATCCTTCCCCTTCACCTACACATAACAGGACAGATTATTAAAAAGCAAAAAATAAATTCAGACATGCAGACGAAATTAGCGAATGGCAAACTTAAGCCATACCTCATGAATCACTGCTATCCTGCCGGTGTAATAGAGAACACGCTCAGTCAAAGTGGTCTTCCCCGAGTCGATATGAGCTGAAATCCCAATATTGCGGATCCTCTCGTTCGGAAAGAAGCCCGAAGAGCATGCCCGGCAGCTATTGATAAGTACCTGGAAATACAGGATTGGACAATACATTTCAAGCAACTATTCGATTTGTTATAAAGGAAAAAGTGGATGACATTTAAATGCCTGACAGCACTCGGTACAGTGCTAGCAGTAGGCCTATACGCAAATATTACATTTTTTAAAGTGACGCTTCCTGGTGCCAGAAGATGTGTTTTTCCGAAGACTAGTCCTGCTTTTAGTATTCTCATTTTGCCTGTGTGCTCGTCGTCGAAGGGAATAGATAGTAACCCCGACCCTGGACGTCTACCCGCTGAATGTCACGCCGGTTCAGCTCGTTGCAAAACGGAACTTCCGTGTCTACGGAAAGCGATAGGTTTCAAATCATTGTGTTCGTTTTGTTAGACTGGACATCACAGGTCAAATCTGCAAATGGGCCACAGCATTGGCGTTCATGGGCACCACCTCTAAAGATGAATCTTAGTGCAGTAAATTAAGCATTCCCAAACTCAAACTCCGGACATGGGCAAAGCGTACATTTCATTGCCTGATTGAATCATAACACACTTAAAATGGTCAGTGTATGTTTGACGAAACATTTGAACCATAGATATAGATTAGGTACTCTATGTCTATGACCTACCAATACGACCTATTTGTGAGACAAATGTGTGCTTCCTTTTTCCATTTCAACTACGTTACGTTATCTCTTACTTACACAACTAAACAGAGTGACACAGGAAAGGCACATTCACTCGCTCAAACCACACAGCGATACGGGCTCCACTGTTTGGTGAGAATCGATTTTTAATATATTGCATTCGTTTATTTTGCCAGGTTTAGCATCAGAAAATGCATTTATTTATTATTTTATTCATTCTAACCTACTTTCTCGAGTGGCTGTATCTGAGGCTATTAGAAAATACTGATGGATGTGTTGAAAGACAAACTTAGCTTAGCTGTTCAGGACAAAACACCGCGTGTTTACTTTGCTGTAAGGAAGTTTAAATTATGGATTGTGTATGTCTGATTAATGTTTGTGACAGCATGGACTCTCATATTTCTAAAACTTTTTCACCGCTTTTGTGTTAGTGACAGATGTCTGATGATTTTGTTGGGCCACCTTTGATAGGTATTTCAGATAACTTGGCCATCTAACTGTTGTGCAGGACAACTGACACATTATTAATGTTTATATGTAATATAGCGCCTACCTTCAACCTGAGAAGAAATCTGTTTAGCCTATTCATCTCAAACACTCGTCTGACTTTGCAGTTCCTTTTTAAAGGACTATTTCTTATTAGGCAGTTTGTCATTCCACTTTGGTCAATGTCAGCAATAGACTGAACTGAAAAATGGCTGTTCCAGCGTTTAATGGGACTGATCCCACCTGTTGCAATGTCACAATACAACTAGTGTCTAAATAACCCTGCCTAAAACAGCTGCCTATTTCAGCTACATTGGTGTGCCTGTGTGCGCCCACTCCATGAGTTATTCTTTCCATTGTTATCATTATTTCCTGCGTTCTAACATTCCTTCCTGACAGCGCGGTTACGGTAGTGAAACTGGTGTCTTTCAGATTAGACACAGTAATGACATGGGATAACACTCAGTGGTTAACTATGCTAATAGATGTGTAATTTCCCATAATTTCTGGCCTTTGGATGATATTTTCATCCTTTACAGTATTACATTTTTTGCCCTGTAATGCTGACCAGAATCTAAAAAAGTTTCAACTGTGTTCTTATTGTAGATAAGAGTCATATTGTGCAAATAAAGGATCGGCTAATAGTCATTGTTATAGCTCTGTATATTTCTTTATTGTAATATATTGAGTAGGTTGTGTAGCCTATTTCCTCAGCAGATTTATATAGTGGTGGTTGCCATGCATATCTTTTATATAATTATTCTAGGGCTACACACCATTATTTTGGGTTGAGATAGTGAAGCCACGTTATTAGTATCTTCCGAACACAAGAGGGCAACATTATTCTGTAGCACATTTTACACAGATGGAAAGTCACTGCCCCAGTATTTTTTACTTGTATTTATATTTATTACAGATTGAATAATTGTTTTTAATGGATCTACAGATTACAACATGAAGTGGCTTTTTAGTTATCAAGGATTAGGATAATATACACATATAAACAGTGCTTACTGTTTTTGTTTTAGACATCTCGTTTTTTTTTTCAGATATAAAAGTATAATTCAACATATGAAGTGGGAAGGATTCGGAAAAGGAAATTTCCTGTCCTGATTCATACCCGGAAGGTATGCGTTACAATTTCTGATTCATGTTTCATCATGTACTAATGTCTGTGCTTTCATTATATCGGGTTATTTGAAGGGTGTGTCTTGTGCACTACGGATTGCAGAATGGGACAAACTCGCTCTAGTCTATCACATGTCACTGCGGGTAAAGTCAAATGGAAACCCTGCAAAACATCCCGACGGCTCTGTACTCGCACAAAAACGGATGGCGAGAGGCGAGCTGGCGACCGGTTAAACAGGAATCCGATGAAAATTAAGGAGTTGTCGTGCCTTGAAGGGAACCATCAAGACTCTCGCCAAACCGGGTCATCCGAAGACTCAAAAACGCATTGGGATCACAAACAAGAAAACTTGCCGAAGGATAAGAGCGTGTTAGTGGTTACAGAAGAAAGGAAAGACATTTTTCCGGAGACCTGTAACACCGAAAAAAGAGGATCGATCACTTCATCCAATGTGTGTGGTTTGGGTACACGAACTAGTGAACTCAACAGAACGGGCTTCTCAAATAAGCAGTGTACTAGCGATCAAAAAAACAATAAAAAAGACCATGCCTTCGACCCCCCCGCGAGGGCCATGGAAAATAAGACACTGGGAGAAACCATTCGAGGTAGTGTCGTCTCTGAGTCTATGGCATTGTCTGAGACTCCTCTAGGTTCAGTACTGCTGCCTACTTCAAGCGAGGACACTGAGCGGACTTTGGCATCATTCATCTCTTGTTCGGGCGACCCTGTGAATCGTGGACGTTCTGGGCCTATTACCAACGATCGCGCGGAGTCCGAAATGACTAAATCTGACTTTACCACTGTATCATGCCAGCGCAACGCTGTTGGTGAACAAAACAACGTTTTCCCGTTTGAATCTGCCCACCGAAAAGATTTAGATTGCCCCCAAAGTGACTTGAGGGGCCGATGTTTCCCGGGAATTATCCCCAAACTCATAATAACCAGAGACCCAAGCCCCAGTCGGACACAAGGTACTTCAGCTCCCCAGACCATTGCATATGAAATCAGCGGATCGTGTTTGGACCCTCAGCAGGATGACGAGTCTCCCTGCTCGGACAGTGGATGCGGAGGGTCCCCTGCGTTGGTGCGCTCTCCCCGAAAGCTCTCCAACTCATCTTCAATCGGTCTGTCTTCTGCCTCGTCCTTCGAGGAATCCGAGGACGACTTCACTGGAAGTGACATCGAGTCTAGTCTCTCCCCAGCCATGTGCTACTCTCTGGGCAGTCCGGACGATGGAACTGGGGTGAGTGTCTAAAAAAAATTGACAAATAATGTCCTATAATCTTTAGATGCAGTGACCCAGGGAGAAGGTGGCATTTTATCAACAAACAAACCAAAGTGCAAATAAATATGTTTATGCTCTGCAATTATATAACCTTTTAACCCCAGTGGTTTATGATCACATGATGGATTAATTAATTAACCTATTGCTTTTGGGTATGTGTTTTATTCACTGGACTTCCCACTCCCCAATGTATAACTAAATTGTGTCTCTTTATCAGTTTGTTATACCATGCTATGATCTGCTTGTACAGTATATTTAAACAAACGGCTTTTAGGACCAGCCCCAAAGGTCTATTCATCGTCTCCAAATGGGGAGTCTTCCTCTGAGTCAGTAGGTTTTCATCTCCACTGGAAAGACTATAGCCTAAAGTTCCTCTCTCGCAAGAGCGTGAAGAATACCAATTGTCACAAAAGGAAATGTGATGGAATCTGAACTCTTACATTTAAATATGAGTGGTAATGTGATATTTTTGTCAGTTGGAGGCCGTCTTTTGTTTGGGTATTAGAGCAAGTAGGGAGAGGAAGGAATGATGAACCGAGAGGCTGACCTGACAGAAAAGTGGTCAAAATTAAACTAAGCTCATACTCGCATTGAGTTTTGAAAAAGCCTTTAACAAAAAAAAAAAAGAAGCTGTGTTGTAACCACCCTGTACTCCTGACTGGTACAAGTACAATGGTGGGGAGTGAGAGCAGTGAAGCCATGTGTAGTAGAATACTATTAAGCCACACATAGACCCTGATGGTCATTATCCTCATTATCATTATCTTCACACAATGTATGAAGGCAATGGCAGTCAGCGGGATTGTATTTCTTGCTGCTTTGAGCGGAAACGGGCCTTGATTAGACCCCACTAGACCCATTGTCCTGTATAATAAGATTACATAGATTCATGAGTCATCTTAATGTGTGCCCATGTGTCAGGATGTTTCTGTTGACTCATACACTGATGCTGAGTACAGTCAGCATGAAGCTTGGACTACAGTCATGCTTTTATTTTATTTATATTTAATTTACCTCTGAAATTCAGAAGTGAGCTAATCTGATTTATTTTATCCCCAGTAATTTCCAAATATAGACATTTTCCACAAATTTCTACATTTGATTTGATGTGTTAAAATTCTTGCTTGTAGTAGGCCTACCTTCTCTTCAAATGTCACTGGAACATGTATACAAGCGACATATCGCAGATCTTTCCCCGAGAAAGTGAAATGCTCCCACACGGCCGACATTTTCTTTTACTTTTATTTGAAAACAAGCCACACGTGCGGCACGGCACCCGTTGCCCTCTTATGTCATGCCAGAGCCGGGTCCAATTGGTACCACCTATTAGATATTCTCAGAATCTGAAGCCGGGTAGGCTACTGTTTTCAGTCAGACCGCAAATGACCAACACAACATTTAGCCAGCGCAAAATTGACAGACACAACACAACAACACAACAGATAAACATCGGCCACTGCCATCGTTGAAGGCCGATGGTAGTCAACGAGGCGACCGATACCGATAAATCGGTGCATCCATTCCTTAGTTGATTCTAGTCAGTATTTATACAAATTAGTCAATATAGTTATGGATATTTGGAGCTAAAGGTGTATAATTGGACAGTGTTATTTCCAACAATAGGTCGCTAAATAAGCAAATTAAAGGGTTTTATGTTGTTTCCCGGTAGACTGCTGGGTTTACGGCAAGGCTGGTGTCAATGGTAGAATGAGGGTGTGTGCCTTTATTGACTTTATGTAAGTGGTGACCACACTCTTTGAGAGTGTAGCCAAACCTGTTGCACTATGTATGCTCATGACGTGGGCAGATACTTGACACACACACACACACACTTTTGCCATCTTGCTGTCAGAGTTCAGCATGTGTC
>JAODLI010073993.1:0-61644 GCA_027575585.1 Percopsis omiscomaycus
GCCGTGAGTGACTGGCTGTTTGCAATTCGCAACAATCACCACTAGATGTCACTAAAAACTACACACTGGCCCTTTAAGGGCTCATCTCTGGCCCGCGCTGCCAAACCCAATCGCCAGAGGCCCAGAGGTCCAGGTCCCACCTCCCACCTATTACTCTGTGTTTGGCTTTGCCCTACCTGTTCCCAGAGAGAAGTCGTTAATGTGAAAGGGAACAGTGGAGAAGCTCTCCTTTTAATTAACAAGGCACTCTTGACTTGCTGGTGGTGTAATAGATTCCAAATGGTGAGCCAGAATGGGAGTGTGTACAGAGATGGAGGAGGTGGCAAAAGAAAGAGCAGTGGATCACGAGGAGCAGCAGGAAGAGGAAGAGGAGGAGGAGGAGAGCATCTCCATGTCATGTTCTGACCCTTAGCTGACCCTGCACACGTGTGCCTGCCCCCAGAGTGAGACAAGATTGACGGTTAGCCTATAGGTGATGACTGACAGATTCATCTGACTAAGGAAAGTCTCAGAGCGATCTTACCCCCAAAGGGAGCATCTCTCTGGGCTGCTGAAACCCCAGAGAGAGAGAGAGCTTGTACTGATATTGTTGGGAGTACAGCATCACTCCTGTCAGAATGGAACTTGCGTTTATCTACGGATGAAAGAGTGGAGCTGGTGGGTGGGGGGGCATGTTTTGGAGCCAAATCCTTATTCGTAGGGAAAGCTGAACTCCTTCGCCCCCAGTAAAACATTTATCTTTATGGAAATATTTGCATGATTTAGAATGGTAGTCCTTCATGTTCTTTCTCTGACTCTTTATTGCCTGTACATGCACAGGTCACGGAGACAGTGAGATCTTACAGAGGGCTTTGCAGCAAAGTGAAAAATAATCACAGGAAAACAAAGCAACGGCGAATCCTGACTCCAAACAGATCTCAGTCTCAAACACACACACGCACTGCAAGACCACCCCTGAGAGCTGACCTGGCCCGGGCCTTGCCCCCCCCCCCCTACCGCTTTCTGCGGGCGCGTGGCCAGTACAAACGGGCCCTCTCCATAGGGAATAGCAGAGGCCCGAGGCCGCCGCCGCCTCTCCACAGGCGCCGTGACGGCGGCAGGCTGCCAGTGGTCAGCCCGCGGCCTGGGCTTCTGGGAACGCTGGTGTCACACTGGCTGTCGTCACGCCGGCCAATGTGCTGGGTGCAGGCCTGAGGCCACAGGTCGAGTGGAGAGAGAGAGGCACCCCAGCAAGCTAGCAGCAGGCTTCACTGGTGGAGGATGAGCTCATTCTGGCCCCAGTCCAGGCGAGAGATGAGCCAGGACCCAGAAACCTTAGCTGTCCCCATGAAGTCACCGTACAAGCACAGATCACCACGGAGGAAGCCAGTAGGAGTAGTAGCACACACACACACACACACACACACTCTATAGACAGACGCACAAAGCGTGTCTTTTGATTTCAGGCCAGGCCAGAGAGAGCTCAGAGTTTCGGAGGTCCACCGGAGGCTAGAGTCGTGATAGGACGGGGGCGGGGCTGGGGGGTGGTCTGTTACAGCATCAAGTGAGTACAACGTACCTCTAAACTTATTCTAGGTGAGTCTGTGTTTCTGTTCCAAGAATAGCTATTATTGCACACACAAGTCTAAAAAAAATACAATTCCATACATTTGGAGTTAAAAAGGCCAGCCAGAAGCCAGGAACTCTGTGCTGAATTATGGCAAGAAGACATACGTTTGAGAAAAGTGACAGGACAGGGCATAAAAAGACAGCGAGCAAATCTTCAAGGCCTACATTTATTTTTATCACAGTCAAACAGACTGTTGCATGAAAACGTTATCTTTCAAGACCTTGACAACCCTAAGTACTGCCGCATTCTCAGCAGCCCTCTCGAGACAGATACTGTACATAGGAAAGGCATTTCCCAGAAGGCCTTGAGGGCTTCTTAAGCACGGTTCATGATATCATTTTAATCCAAACAGGCCAGCTGGCTGACAACCTCCTGGACACACACAGAAAGATGATACGACATAACACATCAGCACATACAAGAGTTGCACTGCATCTTGCACCTGTATGAGTTTAAGCACATCCACACACGTACACACACACACACGGTTACACAAGCTGAGGCCTTACTTCAAAAAGGAATCTGGGAGGTGCCGGGGTTAGATAACAACGGCGAGACTCCTCAAGGAAAGCAGAGATAAGAAATGAAAACTAACGGGAGGCTGCCTCCTGACTAACAAGGCCAGCCACTACTCAAGTCTTTTAGGTCAAAATGTACCCCAAGACGGGGATGAATTTGGGTTTTCAGACTTTTTATTAAGTGCCAATAACACAAAAACATGGAGGTGAAAGTAAAGGCTTCATATCTAGGCTCGCATAAACCTACCCAGATCCAATTTAAACAGGTCACCAGCAAAACGTGAACTCTTCATTCATTAGCCAAATAACCTGTGAGCATTTTGTGTTGTGCTGCTGATGCAAAAACAGACTGCCCATTAACGTGTGGTCTATAAAAGCACACATCTTAGCAATTAAGCAACATTACGAAATGTATCCAGCTGCCTCCTTTTCTAAATAACTATAATCCTAAACAACGTGGTAATTTCCTAGGCAGAGATCACATGACTGGTGCACTCCTGATTATGGCTTGTTGGAAACTTATAAAGACTGTGGTTTCCTGAAGGGACACCGCATCAGCTGTCATATTCATAATTATAGCATCTTTGCTATTTCCATCAATCATGTAATTATCGCATGTCCGCTATTTCTACAGTCGTGCCATTATCATATTTAGTTATTTTGTTTTTAGGTTCCAGTCTTTTACATTCAAAGAGCTGTAATGTTTAAGGCATGAAATCCATGCTGTTTTCTTACCACCCCCACTTTATTTTCAGTACAAGGCTTGGTTTGAGTGCTTTGACTTGATGTTCCTGTGTCTGCGTCTCAACAGACGGTTGCTTCTTCTGGATGTGGAGCAGAGCATGTCTGAACACATGCAGTGAGAACTCCGGTTGTAACGTACACAGTACATACAGGGATGCCAGAGGCAAATCACATCTCTTATAGGGGAAAGAAGGAAATGTACTCAAAACAGGAGGGACGACAAGACTTTCTGAAAGGTCTCTATGCTTTATTGAATCTACAGTAAGACAGCATTGTGTGCATTTCGAAGGTATTGCTTAATGGCTCCCTCCTAATTCGTAGACGAGAATGTCCGACAATGCTACCATGTCACAAGTCAAGCTTGAAAAGTGGCATCAAATGTTGCAATTGGAGGACACTGAAGTGAGGTTAGGGCCAAGGTTCTTTAATTGCTGCCCCATAGGACCTAAACTGCATAAATCTGGGGCAATTAGAGGCTGAACTCCCCTATCGAATCTGACTAATGAGCTGGAGGTGCAGTTATCCCTGGACCAGGTGTTTGGGGGCGCGCACAGGAAGTCTCAGCAGGAATAACACATGGGAATAATCAACCCTCTCCATAGAGTCTAACTAGCTCAGGACTAGGCTAACTAAAATAAGGCAAAAGTCATCAGGAGTAACAGTGAAATCACTTGCTTGGTTTTCGTGAGAATCTGGTGTTTATGCCGTTTCTCTTTCATTGGGTCAAAAAGCCCACCATTGATAAAGTATAATCTGAACTATACAGTGGGTAGGTACTGCTGAATACCTACTGGTAATATTGCCCCTATGGGTGCTATGGCTATTGTGGTAAATGAGCAACTAGTTTGCTAGTTTGACTTTTCTCCTGTTTATTACTCCTATGTGTGCAGTTCATATCTAGGTCAACACAAAGTTGTATAAAGCCATAATACAGTGTATTCCACTGTGATTATGGTTAATTTAGTGTTGCCAACAGTGCTGGACTGAGCTGCACTTGTTGTAACCATAAATCGCAACACAGAACAGCCTCGCAGACAATAATACTACGGAGGTATATTTACCCTATTTGGAATGTATTAAACAAATGTTACTGTTTATGCCTTACACAAAGGTTATCATAAGGACAAAAAAAGATATGCCTCTGCATATTCCACAGTTCAGTTTAATCATTGTGAAGAGGAAATACATTTGATTATATCTGCTTCTGCTACGCAGATAATCTGTAGAGCATGGTGAAAATTTGAGATGCACAAGTTTTTGCTTTGACTAATAACCTAACGGCTAGCTAACTGAAATGAAGGAAAATAAATCTAAATCAAAGTTTGCAGTATCTGCTCCAGAAGTATTAAGTATTTTCCTGGATGAACAATTCAAATGGCCACAGACATTTGAATTGTTTTTTTTCTATTCCACACAATGTTTTGTACAGATTTGACTTCACCCAAACCCTGTTAGTATGTCCACTCCACACACAGTCATTAAGATGGACAAATCGCTGTGGGTACCACTTAATCCAATAATAACAAGAACAGTGGAAAGTGCAAAGAGGTCTTTCCTAATATCACACTAAGCAGAGTCAATGAAGGAGTTGCTCCCCTCCCCTCTCCACTCCTCTAAAAGGCCACCATTGTGCGGAAGGCATCGCCATGGCTACTGCCGGCGAACTGTAAGCCTTTCAGAATTATTAGCATTCCTCTCTACTCTGAGCGCCACAGCAAAGCTGCTCACTTCACCATCAATCCGTCTGGAGAATAAACACACCAATTCTTTCAATAACAAAAACAGTAATTTCCATCTAGCCAGGAATTAATTAAAGTCGAATTATGGGCAGCAACAATATTGAACCGAACCTGGCAAACCCAACCCCCGCGGAGGGAAACGTGAAAGACTAGTGAACGCACTCTTCCCCTCCCTGAATGATGTATAGCTGGAGGAGAAGTTAGCTGGCCTGGTAGGTGCGTGACCAACATTTTCACAATGGATAATGTGATCATTGGCATGTCCATTCAGCTTGGTTACAATGGATCTTTGCATTCATAACGGGGACAGGGAACTGAATTCCCTCAAATCTATACTCCTGTATGCACCTTATGCGAATTAGGCCAGCATCGCAGTCAAGTGTGATTATAGCCTGCCTGCATGGATTCCTGTAGGGTTATGTGAATATTGTTAACTTTTAAGTGATTCATTTTAGAATATTATTAAGGGATTTCTGGTAAATCCACAAGGCAGTGCCAAGCCACTATTACAATATGCTTTTTTAGGTGGATTCTTTCGAATTTGACAGTGAAACTAGACTATCAATGCACTGACAGATGAAATATACAAATTCATATGATACAATTACCGATTGTTGTGACTGGTGTGTCTACATTGGAAAAAACCCTACAAATACTTTAGCTTCCATTGGGGAAATCAAAATCTAGCATTAATCATATTAGGATTTTTTTTTTTTAATGCAATAGAAGCGATTACTTGACTAAGGGTTTTGCCCAATGTACGGTTAACAACCTAACCCCACCTTGGTCTGACATCATGCAACAATTGCAGCTTTGTGAATATCATCCGGGTAAGCTGGCTGAGACAATGTGGCCCCTATCAGCCTCTAATGAGAAAGCCCCAGTGCACTGTTACACAGGCTACCAAAAGAAGGCTTCCCCTATCGGCCCTGGGAGCCGTCCAGCCGCTGGCACCTCCAGCCGATTCCGAAAAAAAAGCCTTCGTTTGGAACCGAGAGGAAGCAGGGCCCCAGTGACATTGGGCGGGTGTGCCAAAACCAGCTAAATGGCAATCTTTTCCCCGGAGGGCAGCCTATAGTTTCACTTTCACCTGTCTTTATCAACGGTCACATCCAGCTTCGAGGGTAGCAAGCTCTTCCAGTAGCATTTACAGGGTTTTCATACGGCTGTAACCCAGCACTTTAGAACACAGGTTAACAGAGCATAGCTTCTTACACTCGTCTAGTTTTACTTTAAGAGTTTTAAAGATGCAGTAATTAAATTGGTGAAACGGTTTTTTTATTCTCAGGTGGAAATGGACCAACCCATACAGGAATATGACATGGAATGGCAGTGTCTGCCCAGTTACAATTAGAATTAGGTCATGTAGCAGAGGCTTTAGGGGGCGGGGTTAGACAACTTGCTTAAAGCAGCTTACAGGTAGGCCGGGCCACTAGACTATACTGCCAAAGTCCGTTACAGTCTCATGTAGCTGGATCACATGCTGCTGGATTCAAGAGTTGATAGCAACATTCCTTCTAGACAGGGCTCTGTTGAGAAAAATAAATAAAGTTATTATCATTTCTGCAGACACAAATTAAATTATGTTTACACAAGAGAAAAAGGTCTTCTGATATGTTATCTAATAACCCTCAGTAAAGCGTCTCGGTTACCTTGGCAACTACTTGGGGCCTGGGCACTCCCAACCAATCACAAATCTGATTCCTGTGTGTTCGTACTGTAGCGATGTCACTCTCCCTGTAGGGGGCACCCGACAAAAAAAACATGTTGGCAGCAGCTTACGTACACAGACCATTTAATACCGAGACGGTATAGTTTCAAAACATTTGCTCCCTCCGTCCATTCCAACCACTCACCAATTGCTGTCGCTTAACATGGTCATGGTGTCGTCCAACACCTCAGGTTCAATGACGTCATCATATGTGAGCAGCATCTCGTACATCTGGTTGGCTGTGATCTTCCTGACCTACAGATTTAGGGAGTGATAAGGCTAGAGTCAGGCTTAATATATTCACATTTAGATTAAAAGTGGGTTCAGGGGATTCTAGAGCCCTTTATTCAAGGAGCATCAAGCTAAACTCTCATTCTTTCCCCTAATTTAAATAACTTAATGTTTTATTGATTTTTCAAGTATTCTGCTTTGTTTTGACTATCAAATCACTTTGTAAACTCTGTTTTTAAAAAGGTGATCTATTAATGAAGTTTATTATTATTATTATTATTATTATAAAAACTGTATTGCATAAGGCCTGGCAGTTATATGCAGAGGGTGAAGCCTAAACTGTGGAGCTGGTGTGGTGCAAGCTGGAGGGAGGGTTCTGTTTAAGAAGACAGACCTACCGAGGAGTAGTGATGGCCAAGCAGCATCATCAGCTGCAACAGAACATTCTTTCTGACCCCACCCTTGAATTGGATCATCCCACAGAACCTGGAGGGCAGCAAATGGCACATTCAGCATGTCAGGCCCATTCTGGCCCAGTCTGGGAACCAGCCCATTGAGCAAGTCACCCACTAGCAGCTAGCTCTGATAACCAGAACCGTCACCCATCCCCAGGTTAAAACAATACATGAATTAGTGACGTAACAGCCAAAGGTTTGAATAGGGGTCAATTCCAGAATGTTTGGCAGACTGTAAGAAGCCTAAAGCTATCAGAGCTAGCATCTAGCGGTCTAGTTTTTAAACAGGCTTGTACCAAAATCAATCTAGTTTGTAATATTCTGGGTCTTGTGGATTACCCTACACAGATGTAATTTTACATGTTTTTGCAAGCATACAGTATTATATTTGTGAGCTCCCAAGAATTAACATGGTCTGGATGAAAACAGGCCTGTGCAGAGCTCCAACGACTTACACAGCTATACAGGAGCGTAGCTTGCGAATGTCTTTGGACTTTCTGATCTCCTCTTTGCAGAGAGCCAACAGGTCCACGCTGAACTGGTGGCTACAGAGTGCACAGAGAGAGAAACAACACTTTATATCAGATGGCGTCCACCGTATATTATTGGCTAAATCGCAGCCAGTCGATTTAGACTCACTTTTCTTGAGCGGTGAAGATTTCAAAGCAGCTGTTGGAAAGCATCTGATCAAGCATGTTCAGGAGAGGAATGGAAACTCTGCATAGAGTGAAATATAAACAACACAATACCACTTCAACCACAGAGGGGATACTGTATCTTTTACTATCTATTAGTTATTCACGTTTTGTACTAGCTGGTTAAATATAATTGAATGTAAATGGTGAAACCTGATCAGCAAAACATTATATAATTTAGTAAACAATGATTTACATAAACTCAATGGTAAGAAAAGCAGTATCAGCAAAGCTAGAAAGATAAATGCAAAATGTGCAAGAGAGGGTAAGAAAACGAATAAAAGATCATTACATAGAAGCGTGTGATCATAAGGGAGTTTAGGAGGATATCAGATAAACCTGATTTAACCAGCCTAGGCTCCTCACACAGGTCATTCCAGTGTAAGTAATTATGGCAAAGGCCTGATTAAAGACATCTGGCAATGCCACAGATGCCAGCAGTAATTCTGAGAGCCTGTTAGCAATCCAAAAGAACAAATTCAGCATATTTTGCTATTGGCATGCTATTGTGGCAACAAAATAAACTGCTTTTAACAATCTAAAGATGTGGCCAGATACAAAATGCAACAAATACTAAATGCATTGTGTAGTGTAGATGTGTACCTATCATTTCGGAGGTGGTCTTTGAAGATGCTCAGCAGTGTGTCTCCAAACTGACCCAGAGCAGCACTGTCCTGCTGGATGCTTTTCAGATAATTAAACAGTGACTCGGCAGAAAAGCGCACCTGAAGGAGAACGAGCAGAGGTTACTGGGGAGAAATGGCCCCTGAATGTTATACAATCAACACTGGAGCGTTTCTTATTTTTAACCAAGGCACTTTATCAGCAGCTGATCTGGTGGAGATGCTGGAGATGAAGAATGTAATTTAACATGGCAGGTGAACACTGTTGAATAGCACAATTCATGCTCAGATTACCTTTTATTGTAAGTTTAAATAAAAAGGGCAGCAGTAACACCAATAATACAACACCAATAACAAATGAAACAACATTTATTTTTTACACTTCTATTGACAATGAAGTGATACCAACTCTAAGATATCTGTGTGTTTTTTCTTCCTTTGGTAAATGAAAAAATGGTTTGGGTCATTTTAATGTGTCCTAACTAACACAATGTGATACAGTATGAGGATGTCTTACAACATACTGAAAGAAAAAACAGTAACATTACATTACACTGTTATGAGATCATCACCCTGTAACCTTGCAGACTGAAAGCAACCTGCCACTCTCCCACCCAGGTGGAGAGCAACACAATCCGCAAACGACGCGCAAACTGGGGCGGCTGCTTTTGTCTCTAACTGGACCGAATTCTCAGCCCGTTACAAGTTGGCCTCCATTACAAGCACACTGGAAAGTGAAACAGGCTTGTGAATCTGTATGTGTGCGTAGGTGCGTGCGTGCGTGCGTGCGTGCGTGCGTGCGTGCGCGTAGGTCAATAGCGGCCAGGGATGGATGCGGTGTTGGCTTGGCTTCCTCCACACAGCCCTGTCCAAACATATCAGTCTTCCTGGTCTCTAGGGGTCTATGTGGGGCAGGAGAGGGCTGGGAGATAAACAGCAGGGGGTAAAAGCTAAAAGTGTGCCAGATCACCTCAGAGGAGGAGACGTTTGCCGGCTCGTTTGGGCTACAAGTTCCGCTTTACCGACCTCACCGCTCCCATTACAAACTTAAACCATATTTTCCTTAGTTACAGCCACAAACATTGAGGGTTATAAATAACTAAACAGCCACAAATCCTTGTGAATAAGCGGGACCCCTCATAAGAAAGAGAGAGGACTGGGTGAAGCAATTCCTTAGTTTGAGTAAAGAGGCTAAAGCAAGAAAAGCTAATAATTCTCTGGATCTAAGTATACTGTGAAAGTCAGGGTTGGAGAGTGTGAAGTATATTGTATGGTAGAAGCTCTTGCTCCCCCTGCTGGCAATACAAACTATAATGTTGCCTTCCAGATGACAAATATAGTTGTCATTAAGCTTTCTTCATGTCTCATTCTAACAATGACACCATTGTTAGAATGGGCTTGTCGCTTAAAAATGTAGTCTGCCAGGAATGCAAAAAGAAAAGGAAGGAATAAAAATACAAACAATCCTGTCCCATGTATATACCATTTTTCATTAAGAGGCAACATCCTCCAAAGATAAGTATACTGCCAATAAGACAAAAATATTTGTTTGTATTATGTACTCTTCTCTGCAATTTATCTTTTGCTGTGTTTCTATAAACACAGCAATAAACACCTTTACCTTCTGGAAATAAAATGTGTTATAGCTGTCGAAGAGCAAGCCATTTGCTTGTTCTATAACAAGCTCTCTTTATCACAGGTTTGTCTTAGCTGTGGATAGCTGCTATTAATAACCAGTGCACATATTATGCGTGAAAGCAGGACCACTGCTTATGAATTACTCGGCAACAGCAGCACAGATTGTAATCAAGATGACCTACTGTTGACTCTGTGAGGCCTCCCACAGACACTGCGAGCCCCAGCAGAACGTGGTACTGGTACTGGGACAGTGTCAGCAGCCGGGTGATGTAGGGGAAGGCTTGGGACGGCGCAATCCAGTTGAGACCGGCAGTCACCTCTCTGAAAGATGTGGCATATGACACAAAACCGAATGTCAACAACTATTACAAGTGGCCACAAAATTTACATATTCTACCTGAGGCTTTCCTAAATGTATATTTGCCAAATCTGAAACACTTCCAGAAAGGATATCTAGACGGTGCATAGTTTTGTGCCGTGCCAACTCTTGATGTAGAAGGTAGTTAGCTTGAGGGTGACTCACGGTGTAAAGATGCTCAGTAGCTCCTCTCGGTGGGGGATGTGGGGCACTGCAGGCTCTGCGCTGTGGAGGAGGTGCAGAAAAATGGTGCCAGCATGGGCTCTGTAGCGGTCAATCTTCTCTGATGCCTGCCGGACCAAGCAGCACATCAGCTGTTTTACCCTGCAGGTAGAGAAATTACAAATGTGTTATAAGGAGGCTAGGTGCTACTAGCTTATTCCACAAAGATACAATTCCCTGAACCTGAAGCGCACAGCCACATATAAACTGCCTGAAATTTGCTGTGGTCCACCACTTGTACTGCACCAATCAAGTCTTTTGTAGGAAATAGAAGAATGTGGTTTTCTGGAAATATTATACAAATTCATAAGGGGGCAGAGTATTTCCATATTTGGTGTATACATAAATAATAAATTTAGTCCAATGGCCCTGAAATCTACTTTCAGCAGAACACAACCATTGCCACTGTTTGAATGCAAATTCAGGCGTGAGACTGCAGTACTGTTTCACATATCACATTAAAACTCACAGGTCAGGTGAGAGCAGCTCTGGGGCACTGCCGGCCACTAGTAGAGTCACATCCAACAGACTGGTCCCCGCAGCCTCTCTCAACCTGCGGTGACACACACATAGAAAGACTAGTTAATTGTATTTTTATTCCATTCCATCTGCTCGTGTACCTAATTTATCTCCCTTACAGCAAAAACCCATCAACTGATGTCTAAAAACACAAATGACACCTGAGAATGTGTCACATTCACATGCATGTTGCCTTTTCTCCTATATGTCTCTAGTAGTTTTATAGTCAAATTAGCTCCGGGGCACAATTTGTTGGTCTAGAATGCAAACTGAGGTATGCGTTTCAAAGTCACGCCCCATGAAGAGGTGCAACAGTTAGGCAACACTCTCACCTGAACAGGTGGAAACAGGTGTAGGGAGAAACAGTGGAACATGATTATCAGCTTGGTGGCAAGCTCTGGGTTTGAATAATACAGTAACCAAGACACTAGCATCCTGCAATGGGTGTGAACAAAGCAGAGGAACGGAAGAAAGAAAAAAAACACATGAACACATGAATATAAAACATAGTCAGTCAGGGAGCAGAAGAGTGACCGACTGCTGGAAAAGGCTTAAACACGCGGCCCGCCCCGCACAGCAGGGACAGGTGACCAGCCAAGTGACATTCCTGTGGGTAGGTTAGCATGGCCCGGGGCCACCAGTGAGACAGGTGCGACATGTCGCCCTGTCCCGAGGTGGAGGAACAGAGAAGCACGCGGGCCCCTCGAGAGGCAGCATTCCTCATCCCCGAGGGCAGGTAATACTTTATTTGCGGGTTAGACTGTGTGGAAAGGCTCACCAGGCCCCGACGTCCCCTCTGCTGTCGGTGGTGTAGTCGCCCATGGCGTCGAGCAGGGCCCCGTACACCTCCGCCACGTTCTGCGCGCACAGCGCGGCGTCGGGCGAACCCTGGGTGGAGACGCCCACCTTCACGCACACTCTGATACAAACAACACACACAAACAGTTCTTCAGTTTCACACACTGGAAACAGAGAGTGATTTCCTTAGGTGGAAAACTGGGATGTTCGGACACGCACGATTCTTAAGAAAGACAACAAACGATCGTTAGAACAATAATAAACAATACATAATATGATAAGACTACTACTATTAAAATAAAACAAATGTGACTCAAGAGCTAATGCATAAAATAAAGGTGGAACCAATTATGGCAGACGAGGCCTTACAAGACAGGGTGATGAAAGTTAGGGTTAGGGATTCTGAGCAAAGAGGCTGAGATCTAGTGGAGGCGAACAAATGGAAGACGTGTCATTCAGGTCCAGCAGGTAGAGGTGGCTGTTTATTTTACCACTGCAGCCTATGCTTGAACAAAGCCCTTAAGCTAGACGGCCAACAAGAGGGCTAGGCTCAGGCATGGGAACAGGAGACGGACTGGAGGGGGTCACAGACACACAGACACCACCACAATGATTCAGTTTATTCACATGCTGTATGTGACTGCTGTGTACATACTGCTTCCACTCAATAGACTCAGCACAGCATATTATCTCTAGGACTTTTGTAAGAAAGGTGTATTCAAAGGCAGAGAGAATGTTATAAAGTTAGAAAAAGTCACCAAAAACAAAACAGTCAATAAATAATGGCGATTACAAAAGAAGCAATACATACTGAGCTATAGCTCTGGCTGCATCCCTCCTGGCATCTATAAAATTCACTTCGGTTTTGTTTGAAATACGTATCGGATGGAGGCCCTCGAGTATCTGGCAGAACAGACACACAACGTTAAATCTATATACTGAGGCAGTAGCGAGGTGTGCATATTTATACGTCAGTGGCTATAAAAGTAAACATGGCGGTAAACACACCAGCTGAAGCTTTCCGCGGATCATGAAGCTTGGCAGAGAACCCAGGGCCAGGGCAGAACCGCTGCGGGTCAACACCTCTGGACTCTTCAGCCAAGCAATGTACTGGGACACCAACAGCTCTGCGTGCAGATATAAATTCAGTTGAATTGATGGCGATAATGTAAACCTTTGTTTATTTTATGTTATGCTAGCAAAGACCATGGTTCAGAGTAAAAATCTATTAACTAATTCATGTTTGAAAACCACTGCAAGTACTGCAGTGTGTTAGCTATATTTCTCCTCACCCTGTATTTGACAGTCGGCCTGGCCAGGCCCGGTCTGGTAGTACTCCTCGCACAAAGCAGCCAGAGCAGACACCGCTGCATACTGCAGAGATAGGAGGACCAATGTCAAAGCATAGTCAAACGAATCTACGGTGGAACCACAGCAGAGGTTATGAACTAGTTTGCTTGAGGTGACATACTGTAGTAAATATGAAAAGCAGGTAATTCAATAAGTTTGTCAAAAGCCAATTATGTATATACAAATAAGATGACAGTCATACAGGGCATTTCTTTACCTGATAACTTCCAGCTAGCTAATAGCAATTACTGTTGCTGCCATATCATTGCTAGTGTGTATTAGCATTTTGTTGAGGCGACATTGTTTTCAGCACCGGTGCACCACGCTTAGCAGAGTTGCACCAATTTGTAGACACCATCAGTCTAGGGAGTTTTAAACAACCCGTCATGTCCATATTTTGGTGTAGCAGGCAACACACAAAATGCAGATACCCTCTATCCATGGGGGCTAAAAGAAGTTGGCCAGGACCAGTTTGACTGCTGAAAGAAGCTATCGCCTGTATCACCAAGCTGGGAGACAGGGTGGTGCTAGATTGTTGTTACCTTCATGCTCTCCCTAGTCCCTGCGGACACCAGGTGAAGGCTCTTCAGGGTGTCATCAATTAGCCACTGCCATCCAGCTGAAACCCAGAGTCATGATCGATCAATGCCAGGCACTCAGGGGCCAGATGTGCATATGTTAGAGGGCACAGCGTAAACAGCGACCTGGCCAGTCCGCAGAAAGCGCATGCTGTACCGTTTCATTTTACGTTGGATGTACCAAACCTGTGGCTGATCGCGTAATCAGCGCAAGTCACCGCCCTCTACCTGTAATTTGCGGCGCCCATTTCTCTGAGTCGGAGGTTCGATATCATCTCTGATCCTGCCCCCTGAAAAGGCAGGATAGTCTAGTGGTCTAGGTGTTGGACTACCAGCTTGAAGGTCGTAGGTTAGAGCCCCAGAGTTGGCCTACCTGTAAGCATCCTTGAGCAAGATGCCTAACCCCTGCTCCATGTAATAGCACCATGTAATTGTAAGTCGCTTTGGATAAAAGCGTCTGCTAAATGACCTCATTGTAATAGTAATTGATTTCTTCCAGTACCTGTATTATTGCATGAATGCTTAATCTGTAATGCTTGAATATTTCTGGTTTACTCAAATTAATAAGAGTAATTCTTGTGGCGAAAATCCTCTCAGTCTCTTGGCCATTAAATTAAAATGCCATTAAAGACCATTAAATTGTCCCTCCCAATAAATTTCTAAGTGAAATGCAATTTCCTTATAAATAAAATAAAAAGTATACTTTTTTTGCGTGATGAAAGGCGTGTTCTGACCGAGGTACAGTAAAATACAACTACCAATGTCATGTCGGTTTAAGCAAATAAACTTTAAAATGACATTATGTTAATAGTGTCATTATAATCATAAACAATGTTGTGGAACTCGTCTTGCCAATTAAACAAATATAGTGCATGTGCGGTCTGTTCGTACATACCATGCCATGTTTTTAGGCGCACTTTGAGACAAAATTATGCCTAAAACAGGTGCCAACATGTTAGTTCTTCTGCCCCTCAAGTGTGTGATTTTGGTATAATCTCTATTAAAATCTTTTGTTTATTTTGTCATGTTGAACTGCTGATCTACTTAGAAAGCCCCTATAACATGCTTCACTGACTAAGATCTGCCACTTCCAAATATTAGCTATTTATGATTAACTGATCTGGAGACCATGGGAACATGTAAACACTAGATTAATTAATTAATACTGTTTAAAAAGAACCTACTGATGACAGGGTCGTCCTTGAAAGGCATTTTGGAGAGGGACATCTTTTCTATCAGAGAACAGGCTGTGGAAGAGACAAAACTCATTTTAAGTACTGGCCACCTAGATTATATTCTTCACTGCAACACATTGCTTAGGATACGCTGCAACTCATTAATGGAACACTTACTTGCAGGCCGCATCAGTTCACCACCAAAACCTCTGAATAAGAAAAATACAGCATTATTACAGTATATGAAACATGTTATATCATGATTATACTGTAGATATATTCTGTACGATTAAGGGTATATGTCAAAAATAATCCTTCTTACAGGAATAGAGAATAACAGATTCTGTTTACCTGTACTGCTTTCTGTCACACAGCTGGAAGGAAATCAAGCAATGTGGACAGTTAGAACAGATGTACACATACAGCCCTAAAAACAAGTTATAAATATTAAATAGAAATAAAATGTTATAATGTATATAACAAAATTGCAAAACCAGAGAACATTTTTGCAGTGGTCTCTTAATTTTTTCCAGAGCTGTATATAGGACAGGTTTATGTGCAACTTATTTTGTTAGTTCAAAGTAGACTGACCGTCTGATGAATTTTCTTTAAGCCATCCACACACTCAGAAGAGATTAAATCCACCACGGGCCTAAACATAACGGACACGCAACACAAAAGATTAATGGCCCTTGCCACTCAAAAACATAAACCTAAACCTTGTACTGAATTTGCATATTGATAGATTCTGTCACTCTTTTTCAGAGGAATTACTGTATGTAGAGATACTGCTAAACTATTTTCTGTGGTAGAATTTATATTTTGGTGGAAAAAACATTTATGGTCAACACCACATGTAATGTTTTCTTAGCATGGGCTACAAGAGCATGTTATATGTATGGAGACTAGGGAACCGTTGGTTAGCTCAACCATGTAAGATGCAGATGTAGAGAAACTACCTGTTGGTCTCAGCACCCAGTTTGTACAAGGCGTGGGTGATCTCTGCACAGGCCAGGATGGCTCCATGGCGAGCATGCAGGTCAATACCCATTGCCATAGGCAAGAGCTGGAGCAAAACTGAAACAGATAAGTGGGACAATATAGCTGTTAAATGAGGAGGTTTCAGTGCATTTAATAGAAAAGATACTCCTATACTGTACATGGCAAATTACTTTCTCTGCCATGTCCTCTAAACCGGAGGTGAGGTGACATTGCTTACCTGTCGTTGCCATATAATCAGGTGCTTGAGGCGTCAGGTTGTGGAGTGCTTTGGTAGCTAGCTCTCGGATCGCCCTTAAAACCACGGAAGTACAAGATCACCACACACACTAGATATTTAGTGCAAACATTATTCAATAAGATTGGAAAATAAAGGGCTTACCCGTCCCAATGGTTGATTTTCATTGCTACCAAGTTATCTATCATAGAAGTGGTGTACTCTGGGAAACCAGCTATGTAGACACTGTGTGAAAATAACAAAGCATTCTGGCTAAACCCACTGAGAGAGCAAAATGGATTTGTTAGGTCAGTCATGCCTTCGGATAAACATATTTCTCCAGTTTTACCAGCAGAATGCTCAGCTGATATTACGTAAATGCGACCAGTGACCGCTATACAGTGGAATGCATTTCAAAGATTTATGATGCATTTTTTTTATCTCTTATCTGACACAGGGCAGAGCAGTTGTACTTATCACTTACTCATAATAATACCTTAGAGTTTATTTTACCTAAACTATTAAACAGATGACCTGGGTATAAATTCTATTGTCTCTTACCTAATGCTTAGATAGCAGTTGGTGAGATTCCCAACAGTATAGTAGTCGGCTGCGGTTAGGATGTCAATGCCATGAGGAAATGTACCCTATGACAGAACATTTAAATAAAACAGATTGCTGAGGAGTTTACAGTGTGCAGAACGGCCCAAATAAGTTCATGCTCACCACACAATGGAAAATACGTTATTTGATGACAACTACAGCAAACCTAAAAGACTGAGATTTATGGCGACTGGTAAACATAAGTGCATACGCTTGTGGCCATTGGGCAAAAGCAAGTATTGGCTGATCATCTAAAACCAATTACTTTGCAGCAAAAGAGTTTTGCAAACAACACAAGTTAGACTAGGGCCCTAAGGTTTGGCACCAGATAAATCACAAATCACAGTAAAAAGGACTGGTATCAAAGCTTTAATTTCATAGTCAGCTCTTGTCACAAACCTGTCTTCCCACATTCTCCTGGAAGGCGGCCTAGGACAAGGAAAGATGGAAATGAACGTCAGCCCTGTTAAGGGTAGTTCCTTTACTGTAGCAGATACAGGACGGTTGCACACTTACTGAGGCTGCTCTTCGGCAGTTGACATTTCGATCAAACACACCTGTTATCAACAGAGCACTAGAGAGAGGGAGAAAGACAGATAAAAATCAATGTAAAGTATAAATGGCCTAGAGTGTCTTACACAGTAATGGAGGATACTTACAGATTGGCACTGTGATTTCACAAAAAGACTGCCTCTTTATGATTGCATTGATGTTCACAATCATACATTAACAATAATAACAGAAAATATCCTTTAATTATACTACAGCATTAAGCATACCACTGATTTCCTGCATTGCCCAATCTCCCCAACTCAGAAAACTGCACCTATACCACTATGCCGATTTAGCACCCATTAATACAAATTTTCACGCTCAAAAACATACTTTCCGTCCTTTACAAACTCTGTCCATCACAGCTGCTCTACTGTAACAGAAGGCAAAGTGTAAAATGACAACTTACTCATAGTTCCAGACTATGTTTTGTCTAGGTTATTCACTGCCTGGAAACTGGCACTTTGGTCCATAGATTCCCAGCACGACAGGTCACATCTTTTTCATGCACCGACGTACAGTACACTTAGCTACTGTGTGATTAAGACTATGACTCTTCTGTTCTAGTGAAACCTGTTTTTGATCATGGCTTTAATATATCCATTCCTTTAATGTGCTCCATTTTCGGACCCAGTGTTTTGGGCCGAGTGGGGACAGTTAGTTGCTGGGGGCGCACTGTAGGGACAAACATAACCACAGGCTTGGTTTACTCTCCTCCTCACTCATTTCCTAACAGCAAAATCCAGGCCTGGAGCAAGGCCCTTTGGTGACAGTAATGGCCCATGGTCTGCAAGGCTTGGAAGACAATGAAGAGTCCTGAGTCTGGGAGGGATTCAGTCAGATGAATAAGGAGCAGGACTCAGCTTGTCTGATTGTCTTTTGCCAAACGGCGACCGAAACTGAGTGCAATAAGCGAAACCTGGCAGTGCTGTAGGCTAGGGAATGGGAGGGTGCGCTTGCCAAAGGTAATGGCAGTCATGGGGGTTCAATAAGACACTGCAGAGCTGGTCTGCACAGTCAGAGGCCGCAGGCCCACACATGCAGGCACAGATAAAAAAAAAAAAAAAGAAGTGCCGTTAATACAGACAACAACTGAGCTCAAGTCACAGGATTACATTACCTCAGTGGCTGTCTTAAGGGACGATTTTGTGGGGGGAGGGTGGTGCCACAAAATGATATAAATATATACTGTATATATAGTCTTCAGACTGCAGGATAAAATATTTTAAGCAATTCCAAGATGCAGTTTAGGTTAACTAGTGATGCCTTCATGTTGTACCTTGTACATTTTTTCCACTCCATTTGATGGTCTAAATTAATTGGGGGAAAAAAAATTATCTACAGAATGAATCAATTATGAAAATAAGCATTAGCCGCAGCCCTATTCTCGTCTACAACTCCTTTTGTTTCCTACTGAAAAGGAGCTGTTTTACACTTAGATTCTACATACGAGAGAAAAATATTGCCCCAAAAAAAGCTTGTCAAATACGAGTAGTATACTCACTCACTATCCTGGTATGGCTGTCACTTAAGAGACTCGCACATATCAGAGAAAAAAATCCTTTTAACAGTGACAACTAGCAGTTAAACACAATAACACCAAACAAATCTGAGAAGAAGTTGGATGTCTAGTGGCAGCAGAGACGGCTTCGCTAAAAGATAAATACACCCCAGAGAGGAGCAGAGACTTCCAAGCAAAGGATAAAGTAAGTGTGAATAGAATAGAATAGAATAGAAATAAACTGATAGAACTGGTTTGAGACAGAAAGTAACTGCTCACAACCATACGGCCTCTATGCAAATCAGGTTTAACACACAGAACATATGCCCTGAACAATCCATCTTTCCCAGTTATTCACAATCACGTTACTATATTAAGTCAACTGGATAGAGAGCATAAAAAATGTCTGCCTAGGGTCAGGTAATGGCAGACTTGCAGGCATATTCTATTGGGCACAGTAAAGCAAGGGTTACCTGGCGATCTGAGTGACAAAGGGTTTGAGCTCCGTGGGTTCATAGGCCCTGGCAAATGCCCAGCACACGTAGCAGGCGGCATCACGCACGTTTGAACCAACACTGCTCGCACCCCTCTTCTCATCGTACGTCAGGGCCTTCAAGATGAGTGGGACAACTGCAATGCAAGAAAACAAACTGGATATCAGACACTAGTTAGACACAGTTTGTGTTAACTAGACACAGTTAACACAAGATGGTAAGCAATGTTCAGGCACTAGATTTAGAGCAGTTGATCAAAAAGCATTGTCTGAGTCCGCTATGATGTATGAAAAGAACGTTTCTTTTCTCCCGTCGTTCTGATAAGACATCCCCACACAAATGGCCGCTGTTGTGTTTGAAAATACGGTGGATTTCTATCAAAGAAACCAACCGGCAATGCAAAAATCGAAACAAAACAACAATCTAACTATAGATTAAAAAAATTATGAAGGCCATTCTAGGTTGTAGTTTTCCCTCATAAAAACTATATCCGCTTACATTTATTGTGATTTATGTTTATATAAAGAGGGTTTTTGCAAGAAGAAAAATGATAATAAAGTAATCTTGAATCTTGATTAATACCATCTACTAAAATAAAACATTTATTAGAATGCAGTACCGCCCCTAAACACAAAATCCTCTCAGATCCAATGTTGTCTATGGTAAGACTAAACGCTGTCAATGTTTGCTTTATCCTTCTGGATGCAAATATCACACCTTAATTGACACATTATTTGTATTTGGGGAAAAAGTAAGCCCATGAGTCTATTTCTAGGGAAAAGGGAAGAGGGACTCTACCACCACCGCGACAAACATGTAAATTGTGGCTTGGGGCTTGACTAATATAAGATGCATCAGTGTTGCCTGAGGGCCTGTGCTGTTTGGGCTTATGGCCCCGCCCCCTACAGATACAACAGCTCAGGGAGCGTGGAACCTACCACACAACTTCACATTAGCCAGTGGAGTGCACAGATACTCAAAAACACATTACAGACTCGAACACATTACTGGCGAAAACATCCCGGGCCGGACCCTGACACTGACACTGGCTGCCAATAGCGGAGAGGCACTGTGTTGTGTAGCTACAGGTAAGACTGTTTTAAAACTATTCAATAACAAGGCAGTAACATTTACTAAACAGTGTCCTAAATATTATTTATAGTCTGTGCAACTGAATGAGTACTTTTTCTAGGAGGGCAGGTGTGAGTTTAAGGGAATTCAAAGAGCTGCACCTGTTACCTGGGAATTTAAAACCTCTGTTGCCTGCACTGTTTTGAATAACAAACCCAGAATCGGAGCTAAATTCATTTAAAAAAAAATTCATTAAATTTAATTACATTTTAAAACATTACCCAGTTTTTTTTAAACTGGTGGAAAATAATAGCCCTTTTTAGATTGTTTAACACAATACAAGGACACTTGATCTGGAAAAGCATTACCTGTACTTATATATTTAAAAAAAAAAAGACATTCTTAGGGAATAAGTACTGGAGTGAATGGGTTGTATTAACATTGAGGCTACACATTAAAGTAAACTCCATGCAATATGGGTTTTCAATAAGGGAGTGGCTTTGCGTGCTGTTACACCTAGACAGAAACTTGAGTGACAACTTCTTGCGACAGCGCACGACAAGCAGGTTCCTCCACGCCGGTTCCTTCGAGATGAGCCAGTAACGCCTAACTCATGGCCATAGGCAACGCTTCAATTCAAAGGCTCATGCACGGTGCTTCAGTTGACGACTGCCCCGGGGTTTCACATGTTGCCTCACATAGTGAGGCAACATGGGTACATCATGTAGGTCTTTCCTTGATTGACTCCCACAAGGCCCTGCTAACGTTAAGCCATGTCATACTCTGCGTCTTCGGTTTGAGTGAGCTCATTGGGCGATGAATTGTAGTGGATCCTACAGGTGTAGTCATGGGAAGCAGGTGGCAGGAGCTTCCCACACCGACAGCGCAGGGTTTAGTAAGGTTGAGAGAGGGAGCAAGTCTCTGCATGCCCTCCAGGTCTGTCAGTGTGTGCCTCTCCTGCCAGCCTCCTTCCCAGCCTGCACCTTGCTACGCGCCACACTTGAAGGGACAGAGGAGTAGAACAATGGGTAGAGCACAGTTGAGAGGGAGGTCGAGGCACTGTTATGTGGAGCGCCCCCAATTAGCCTAAACACAAGCACACCTATGCAAACATGCAGGTGTTTTGCATAGGGTCTAACAGTATTTTTTCTATTTGACTATTGCCCTGTTTGATGCTCAACAGAGAGTGAACTAACAGTTGGTGGAATAGATTAGCCTGAGGGTGCAGTGTTTTGTGCAGCCAGAGATATTTCTGACTGTACAGCCGAGGGCACACCAAGAAGGGAAAATATCAGCCACTCTCCACGTGAACGGTCAAGCGACTAATCCTCGTCAGTCAACTCTGTGGGATGGCGGCGCTAAACAATTCCCAATGACATGCTGACATTCTAGGAGGTCTCACTGGCTGTCAAAGTGGGTCACAAGATGCTTTTTGGGCTGGGAGAGGGGATTATGAGATCATTTCCATATCTTTTTCAAATTTAAAATGCCTACATTTATATTAATTTTTTTTACATTACTGTCTTGCCAGAGTTTGCATGTATGACTACACCTGTGCAGCAAAAAAATAGGTTTATAACCCCAAACTCTGTTTAAAGGGTTGCAAGCTATTAACAACTTCTGTCTGTTTGAGACGTTTGAGAACTGCTAATCTAAACTAAACTTGTCACACCCACTTTTCCTTTCAGTGACGATGGATACAGTTCAGCAGCGCAAGCCTAAGAGGCCCCACTACATTCCCCGACCACCAGGCAAGCCTTTCAAATACCAGTGTTTCCAGTGTCCTTTCACCTGCAATGAGAAGTCCCACCTCTTCAACCACATGAAATACAACCTGTGTAAAAACTCCATCTCGCTAATGTCACAGAAAGGTCAAACAGCCAGACAGCTCAAGGCCTTGCCAAAGAGCCTCCCATCTCCCGTGAAACCCAAAGACAGCTCGGATGCCCCCGCCACGGTGCAGGCCACGTGTCCCAAACATCAGGGTGGCAGGGTGGAGAGGAAGACCGAAGACGGGAAGTGCGGCGATGAAACGGAGGAAGTGGATGTGGGAGGCAGCAGTCCGGTGAGGGAAGAAGGTGAAAGTGTGGCGAAACCACGTCCCGGTGCAGACAGAGAGAGCGAGGAGAACAAAGAGCCCAAGTCTCTGTCACGCCCATCTGCTTTCTCCCCCGTCACACCCAACCGAGACAATGGAGAGGTCCTCAAGTCGTCCACGCAGCAGCCAGGGGAGCCAGCAGCCTCTGCTCCTACAGTACGCACCCCTGCTTTCTCATGGAGCCCACTTTCACCCTCCATGCACTTAAAACCGATCCTCCCTCCCATGGTTCCTGAATACCACCACCACCACCACCTCCAACCCCTCTACCCGCCCTACTACCTACCGGAAAGCCACGAGTCAACCCCTCCTCCCTTCCCTTCCCAGAGACCAGTGGTACCACAACCCATGGCCCCCTCCCTGTTCCACCCGTACCGATACTGCACCTCCCTTCACCCTGGTGCCGCTCTGCATTACGGCCTGTACAGATCTCCCGAGCTCTCCGTGCCCACGCCTGGGTCCAGTTATCTCCCCTTGGATTTGTACGGCCCAGCCTTTGGGGCTAAGGACTGTGAGCTGTATATGCACCTGCGTTCAAATAGCAACCCCCAGATCAGCCCTGAGGGGAGAGACGGCAACCAGGAGCCAAGTGGAGGAGACAAGACCACCAGGTTAAGCCCTGCGTCAGGCTGCTCAGCCTCAGGGTCCCCGGACAGACCCAGTCACTTCCACATGATCCAGAGGGACCCCGACGGGCCCCACTACACCATCCTGGGGGAGCCACAGTCCATCCTCCACACAGGCCACACATCTGCACTCCCACAGACAGACAAAAGCAGAGAGGACTCCGTGCAAGGTCTCCTGCAGTTGAGAGGTCTGCCCGATGACAGAGGGTAAGACAATAACTTATCAGCTACAAAGAAAAATAAAGTTACCGGACTTACCTGAACTATATTAGCACTATAGCTTACATGTGCCTTTTCCTCTCTTTCTCCCAGGTCACCAGTGAGAAGACGACACCCTTCCACATTTGTTTCAGGGGAATGTCACTTTTCGACACCACATGGTGATCAGGGCAGTTCAGGGGAAGATCTGGCTCCCCTCAACCTCTCCATGAGGGAGCAGCACAGGGGCAAGGGGGCCCCTCCCTCGGACCACGCCGGCGGTGGGGGCAGCTCTGGAACAAACAAAGAGCCTGAGGAGGAACTGCCGTTGAACCTCAGTCTCAGAGCACCGGGCAGCAGCCCTGACCAGCACTCCAGGGGCGGTGGTCTTCAGCACAGGGCCGACGTGCAGTCAGATGAGGAGCCTTGTGACCACCAGAGGCAAACAGCGGCCCTGGCACTCTGTCAGTTAGCCATCGCCAGCTCAGCATGCGGCATCGGCGCCAAAGAGAAGCCCTCAGAGAACCCCACCGGGGCCGGGGGGGCCTGCTCCCCTTCCCCACCGACCTCGGCCCTCAGAGAGCAGGCAGCGCACCTCACCAAGGGTGCGCAGAGAACCAAGGCGAGGGGGGGGCTGAAAAGAGCGAGCTCTAGCCTACCTGCACGCAACTGCCAGAGACCCACCAAGAGAGTCAAGGGAAAAAATTCAGAGCGAGCTATGAGGAGGAGGAGGCCTCGCTGCTGCTAACAGCGTAGCCGTGCGTGGCTCAGTCAATAAACTGTATAATGTTGAGGAAAAAAAGGACAGAAATTCCCTAACCTTCAGTTAAACAACCCAGTCAAAGATGAACCTAAGAATCAAGATCAAATGTTTACCAAGCACTGAAAGATTGGATATTGGACAAGATTATACAGTAGAAAGGGGCAGAGCCCCCTAAAGTACAACATAAACCTCTTTTAATGCACTGAGTGAACGGTAAACAATGAATTATATACCCCAGTTTGATTGGAAAAGATAGAACATGCTGTAAATATAAAGTATATAAAGTTTATTATGGTGGTTAGGTGATATGTAAATATTGCTGAATAACATAAACACTCATTTGAAGTGATTATCTTTGTCTCTTACAATGATGTCTCCATGTGCGTTCTGCTGACACCTACCATCTGAGAGCCTGGAAGGCAATAGCAGGCCTCTCCTGCCCAGCTCAGCCAGCGCCAGGCACCCTCCATGCCAAGCGTTGTCAGTTTCTTGGAAGCTATAAAAAACACACACACACACACACACACACACACACACACACACACACACGTCACAACACGCAGAGCCGTTGCTAACGCTGTGCCTAGAATGCATCCTAGAATTTGATAGTACTGTAGATTTATGACTGCGAGAGCTAATGAGCCTTTACCTGAAGCAGTCCAGCATTGATCCAACCACCTCATCTGCCAGTTCCTTAGGAAGCCTCCCAGTTAACCTTCCAATACTGGCGGTTAGAAAACAACAACAGGTGAACTGGTGCCCTTTTATGTGAAACATAAATTGAAAGCCACTTCTACCAGTGTCAGACTTGTAAATGTTTCAGCATTAAAAAGGTGTAGTATTTCTAAAAGGGGAAAAGCAGAGAAAATACAGGACACCATCTCACACACACACACACTGCAATGTTGTGTGTGTGTGATACAATTTTTCCCGGGAAGTTTTAGAATACATGTGAAATTGCATAATAGTACTGTAGCTATTACACTCATCATCACTCAATCACTCCTATGTAAACCAAACATGCAGACTTTACCCCTTAGCAGCAGACCAGCGCACTATAGTTTCCTTGTCTTTCAGGCCCACAAGCAGTTGCTCTGTGAAATAGCAGGCAGACAAATGATTACAGTCTGAATAAGCATAACCGACCAGGTTTAAGACAACAAGTGAGAAGAGGCAGAGTGACTGACCGATGACGCTCTCCACTTCCTCTGGGATGTCGTAGTCCTCCTGGTCCTGAACCTCCACACTGGGAGTCACTGCCTCCATGGCTGCAGTTGACTGTGATACAGCCAGGTTAGCTGCTAGGGAACGACTTCCTCTCTTGTACCTGGGAGGAGGGAGCAAGGGAGAGAGACAGCACATGGGATGGAGAGGGAGAGACAGCACATGGGAGGGAGAGAAAAAAAACTAATAGGATATACTGTAGTCAATCAGAAATTGAGAAAATGAGAAAGAAAGAAAGAAAGAAAGACAAAGAAACAATGACAGACAGATAATGAAAAACTAAGAAAAAGACAAACAAACAAATAAACAAATAAACCAAGGTAGAAACAGACAGATAGACACAGAGAGAGAGTTTGGCAGCTGACCTCCACTTGGCCAGGCGTGGCTTCAGAAAGGTAAGCCCCAGCCTCTGGATTAGTTTGACCCCCAGCTTCCTCAGTGTGGTGTGGTTGCTCTCTGACAGACGTTTCTGTTCTAGACACTGCAGTACTGTAGGAGCTGGCCAATAAATACAACGTAATATACAGTAAGCATCAAACATTGCAACATCTTAACAATTACTCCGAAACACGTCAAGGATTTTGATTTTTCGTAATTCCCAATTATTATGGTTAAAAATCAAATGATAATTTTATATGCAGGTCCATTTAGAAAAGTAAATTAATATTGTAATTAGCCATCGAACACAAATCTGTTGACACAAATTATCAATCTTTTATTATAGATTTGCAGGCTAACATAGCTATTGGAAAGGTGTTTACCATATTGTAGAAGGTCATCTCGTTTTCCATGCTTGAAAAGCTGTGCCTAGGGACACAAATATATCTAGATCAAAACCAAAACTACAAAAGGCAGTAATGACAATACATTTCCGTACAATATATTTGATATACACCACAAAATAAAAAATTCCCACAAGACAAAAAAAGAGTGCATAAGGATCAATAACTAGGTTCCAGCACCTCTAAAGCTTGGCCAGTTCCGCTGTGTTGAACAGAAGCACAAAAGGTGAGTTTCATGGCATGTACTGTATTCCAAGTTTCGCTGCCAATAATATGACAGTTATGTATATGCTTGCCTGAGGGATGCATATAATGTACACAGTGATTCATTACATCAAACAGGTTAAATGAATAATAAATAGATGCTTGTTTTTAAGGTTGTGGATATTTTTATGTTGTAATGTGTTTTAGATTTCAAATATGTGTGCTGGCTTCTTTACCAGGGCTTACTTGTGGTCTACCCTGGTTAAAAAAATATTTGAATAAATAAAATGTTTCCAGAATGATTTGCAACTAAAGTACACTAATTATTACAGGGGTGTTGGGAAAGAGTGAGATCAAAAGGGGTATTTTATGGGGACTGATGTCCAGTCCCCTTCTTTCTAAAGAACGGTTCTAAGCAGGTTAACTTGATGCAAGTCACTTGACTCAACAGGAACAGCAAATGTAGCAGGTGCATTGTACACCTGCTGAAACCACATTTACTATTGTGAGACATACCAGTCATGTCAGCTCTTGTACATTCAGACACCCACACACCCACGTACACACACAAGGCATAAGTATGCAGGGTGTGTGTGTGTCTATTTACCAGAGACTGTAATGCACCATCCAGTATTATGATGCCCTCCTCATTGGTCTGAGTTATAGTAGTAAGGCTCCAGTCCAAGAAGTCCCCCAGACGCTTCTGTTTTACATCAGGACGTGTCATGAATCTGTATTGACAGATAACAAGACATGTGGGTCATAGATGTGTGTGTGTAGGCATCTAGGCTGCAATGTCAGTGGAGCGATATAAAGAACAAGGGCACCCTCCACAGGTTGAAAATATATTACAACTTGAACCTTTCTAGGTTTTTACAATACGCTGTCATGTGTTTAAATAGAATAAAGAGTAGAGTATTTTAATGTTCTGTACTGTATATGTCGGGTGCTTGGCAAATTCATAGAACCCAATTTGTAATTTAAGGTAAGGTGGTTGTTCTGTTGGAAGACACAAATGCCTAGTGTACAGTGTGTAGACCCTATTTGATGTATCCACCTTATTTTTGAACGTGAAAAAAATAAGTGAAGTATGGTGTTCAATAGGTTTCCGGACTTACAGCCTTAGATATATAATTGGTTATGCCAATTATTATTACATATAATACACATTAACAGCAAGCCTGGCCCACATGCATAAATAAGTAGGTTGGATATTTACCTCCATGGGTGGGCTGAATGATATCGTATATTATATAAAGATTCACAATCAAGCATGTGGCGGTGCACTTACTTTGACACTAGTACGGACGCTGCATCCCTGGACTTATCGCTGACAGCCAGGTAAGACTGCAAACAATAAACATGTTATCCGGATTAACTCAATAGAGAGGAGATATTTTTGTAATTATTATTATTATAATTTTTTAGTATTGAATTGCACTGCATTTCTAATTGCAAATGCACTACAAGCACATGCTTAAACATTGAAGGATAATTATGTTACCTTGATAACTGTCATAGCACTACAGCAACCAACTTTCTACAGACATTCAAATTTGTCTTATAGGAAACCATCTAATCCTGACAAATAGCCAGCTGGGAAGCTAGGTTTACAAAGTAGCAGATACAATGAAAGACAGCAAACGCATACAGCATCTTGAAACACACCACTGATCTACATTATAATGCTTTTCATACTACCTTGGCAATAGCAAGAATGCGGTCCATGATGGGCTCTCTGGCCAGTCCACCGTCTGACTCCAGGTGGCCGTCCAGGCGTGAAAGGTCAAAGGGGATGAGGCAGGTCATGGAGAGCCACAACAGTAGCATGTAGCGGGTTTCCCAAATCTATCAACGAAAGTACCAAGAAACAGAATCAAGTTGACGAAAGAATCAAATTGACGAAAAGTACGACATAAGCACAGAAAGCAATACCACAAAGATTGACAGAGAGTTCATAGATGAATCAGGAGAGATCCATTTCCACTCTTACCTCAGTGTCTTTGGGGTCCTGTCTCAACAGCAGGTCAAGAACTGGCTGCATATCAGCCACCTCATGAGGAAGAAGCTGCATGAAAATCTTATAGCCTCTTACCTAGCAGGTAAATAGAGCATAAGGATTTTGTTAATGACAGAAAAACAGCACAAGCACACGACAAGGGTTTTGTTATATATTGGCCTGACCTTAGATATGATGTAAAGAAACTTGAAACTCAGGTGAACCAGCAAAGGGGGAGATTTCTCACTTCTTACTAGGTCCAATATCATGTTCAGCATCCATTCTATTGGAAGAGAAACCAAATAAGATGAGTCTCCATATATGTTGGTTCCTCAACTGAAAACACATGTCAGACATTACAATATATTTCACCTAAATGGGGATCTAGGAGATGAGGCTGCTCCTGGTATCTGTCCATAATGACTGGAAAAAAGAGAGATTACATGTGGTTACTAGCTAGCTAACCAAAACGGAGAAAAGAAAGCTTATATGATTATCTTACCCACGAATCTCTCGGTGGCAGACTCCCTTGTCACAATGTCTCCGTGGACATCGGGGAGGCTGGCTATCATGGCACGGATCTCAGCACTCTCCGTGAAGCCCCCCAACACGGTAACTTGGACAATAGCATCGGGTTCGCCTTCTCCGTTGCAGTCAACGTCACGTCCATTCTCTGTCTCTGACAATGCCATTTTACTTCACCCACTGCAGTAAAAATCCCCTTGTTAATTTACTCGTTATACCCACCAGTTAACGCTGGTGGGTATAGCACAATGTTGAGTGGTTTATACTTGGGAATGGAACAAGCTACCGGTACCGCTATTTAAAATGAAATGAGTAAGGGGTTAAAATATATTTATATTTTGTTGGAAATTATAAAACAGACGACACGACGTAACTTTACCTAGGCGAATTCACTAGCACGTTCTCGTAGTAATATATGTAATTGAAATAAAAGTAGCATTCATATTACAATAAACAGTACTACGACAGTCACTTCTGTTGTGATGTTCGCACTTCGCAACACCACGCTGATCCCCGCCCCGGTACGGTGCACGAGAAGGTACAGACTACAGAATTCCAAGTCAAATCGTTGCGCGACCTCTATCTGGCCGCTCGTGTCATATGATTTATATAGTGATATATGCGTATGTGTACCCAATAACCATACATACTGCATAGACTGAATTATAAATTATTTTTTAATTTAACTTTACAAGTGACAACCTTGTAAGAAACAGACAAGACTCCATGAAATTAAGCATTGTTTTATTGCTTGACAAGCACTGACAATGTGTTCCAATATTACTAAACATAGCTAATATAGCTATTTATCTGATTTTAATTACACATTCCATATGTTACATACTGTACAAAGATGTTATGGTGCTCCCTAACCTACAAACAACCTCCCTGCCATTAATTTTTATACTCAACCTTTATTGAAAATGTTTATTGTGTTATTGTGGGGAGTAGAAGTGAGAGAAGTGGCTAGAATGACAATCTTTTATCTGTTGTACTATGAAATGCTATGAAATATCTTTCATAGCAGCTGCTGGAATTTGATTGGTCTCATAAGCTATTAGTAGCAATGCAATTCCAATACATCAGTCTATGTCAACATTTGCGTAAGACTTTGTGAATGTGATTCTACACTCAACATCATTTCAGAAGGTCTCTCATAATCTTTAGTGAAGAACCCCTGTAGCCGCCACCAAAGTGGTTCCAGTGATTCAGATAGTGGAAGAGTTGGTACAGCTGGTTTCTCTTTGCAAAGCCTGGAGCCTTGGGGAGCTTGTCATGGTAAGCAGTGTGGAAAGAGCTGTTGAACCTACCAAACATCCCTGCGATGCCCAGCTCATACTCAGAGTGGCCATAGAACGACGCAGGGTCAAAAATAACCGGGCCCTCTGCACACTGTGCCACATTTCCTGACCATAAGTCTCCATGGAGCAGAGAGGGGACGACCTCCACATCTGCAAACAACTGTGGGATCCTCAGCTGTAACCGTTTGCAGACATAAAGGTGAGAGTAACTGGTGGTTAACCGGTTCGGTTCAATTGTTGACAAATGTACTAATTGTAAGTCGTTTTGGATAAATGCGTCTGCTAAATGCTGTAAATGTAAATGTGAAAGGTTACTGATCCTTAATAAAAGTGTTATTATATTTTGTTAATCTTTTACGATGTCAGAGGAAGTTACCTGCAGCTGGGCCCATAGCTCCCTGGCCTCTCTGTCTCCATACGTCTTCTCTACCATGCCAAGTTGGTGCTGCAGTCTCTGACGGGAGTAAAAGGTTACCCAGTCATCCTGCCACTCGTTTTCCTGAGAAAATAAACAAGCACTGACAATGTTACTTGAGATTAAATGCATATTTTTAGTCTCTAGACAGTTTTTATAGGGTTCCCTGTGAAACCATACAGAACCTTACCTGTGGTAGGTATCCACAGCATGTAGGCACGTGGAAACCAAACTTTTCAATGGCAGGCATGTCAGACTGCCCCGCTCTCTTTCCTGTGGAGATAATATAAACCCTTTTGGCAAGTACTGTAAAGAGAAAGTAACTTGCTATTCAATCACACAATTTAATTTGTAAGTATGGATTTGTAGAGTGCTCTCTATATGCTCAGCTGAATCCATAGGTAATTAAGTGTGGTTATTTATCATTTCAATTACCCACTGTCTGTTGCTCCTTAGTTTGTCTATCCAACTGTCTCTTGTTGTGAAGATGCAGATCAGCCAAATGCTCTCCAAGCAGTTTTGAGTACCTTAAATACACAAATAAACAAAAGTTAAAATTGTCAAAACTTTTCCCATCCCAAATGTAAGTCTGTACAGTGTACATCGTTAAGACCAAGAGGGCCCTTACTTGGAAAGACCTTTCATGTCTAGATGTTCCATCACAAACACTGATCCCCCTGTGTCCAACTCAATCACCTTCACAGGCTTGGGGACTTTCACCGTTTCTGTCTTTAAGATGGAATCCAAACTGGCCATTTCCCCATCAAACATAAGTTTGGCCTCGATAGAAAAAGGAGTTTAAGTTGACTAACTGTGTATACATTGCATACACATGTATAACCATAGAGATAGTGAACTGGAACTTAACATGTAGCCTAGATATTTTTTCAGAATTAAGGAAAGGTATGACACTGACACTTTACGGTATCATAAACCTCTTGTTAAGTATAAATACCTTAATTAACTTATCCATTAAAGTAACGTTAAGCCATTAGCCATTATAGTAATAGGGGCATGTACACACAGATACAAACAGAAAACGTTATGAAGAAATAAGAAACCTGGCTTTTGTGATTTATCTTCACAAACACTCTCCCGTTATCAGTATCATAACTCTGGCCTTCGCTGATACAGCCACCTCCAGAGTGACCAGTTGACTTCAACATGGACGTCTCCAGTTCCTTCTTTAACTTAGCCTCCATAGTTAATTTAAAACAAACAAACAAAACTATTGATAATGTCTGCTGATATCTGGTCCTGCACTACCGCGCCTGTAGCAATCACAGATCGGCCATCCTCATCCGCAGGAGCTTTCAGTGAAAGGTTTTAGTTTTGATGGGTCTCCAGTGTGTTCTGCAAATGCCTGACCGGGGCCAGTTATTTTTGTTCCGGTTCATTTTGGAATAAAGTGGTAACCAATTAGGAAAGTAATTCAAATGATTGACTTATATTTGGACCCATCACAGAGTCTCGAGGATATCACGTGAGTATCACCATGGTGCCGAACGAGGCCAAGTAAGCTAGCACCAATTGAGTGTGTCGAGAATCTTAGCATAGGGCTACTTGAACAATGAAATGTGTTTGCTGCTCGGGGCAACCGGTGTGGGGAAAACGTTATTGTTAAAACGTCTCCAAAATATCCTTTATTCTGTCTGTTCGACATAGTTGCCCTGAACGTGACTTGTACTATAAGATCATAAGGGAGCATGGACGTGTAGCGTTGGTTAGTCGAAGCTTCTAGTGTGTTGGCTGTTAATGTGACATTTCTTAACAGATTATCTTCACTGCTTACTTTACGTGATGGGTCAGGCGAATTGGATAAACCTCCCGCGACTCTGCCTACAGTAAGTAAAATGGCTTGCTACTCCCTCTTCTGGTTCATAAAGATAAAACCTTTTGGATTGACAGTGCATCTCTTACCATTTAATGTTTATTCTTAGGTAGGAACCAACCTGACTGACCTGACGCTGGGGAGGAAGAGAGTGACTGTCAGAGAGCTAGGAGGTTGCATGGGACCCATCTGGCCAAGTTACTTCACTGAATGCTTCTCTGTAATTGTAATGTTGTGGCCTAGTTTTTATTTCTTTTTAGTTTATTTTATTCCAAACTGAAAAGTGAAAAAATAGCATAGCATAGCAGTGTCAAAGAGGTGTATTCGTTTATTCATAGTTCGTGGTGGACTCAGCCAACATCTCCCAGATATCCTCATCTTGTATCCAGCTTCTGTCCGTTCTCTCTGCTGAGCCCCTGCGTAATGCCTCTGTGCTTCTCCTCTTCAACAAAAGGTGAGTCACCCAGGATAGAAATAATTATATATCAAAACGGTCTGGTGGACATATTCTTCCAATCCATTCACAGGGATGTCCCTTGTACTATGAGTCTGATAGAGATGAAGTCACTGTTCCGACTGGATGACATCATAGCTTCTGCTGCTCAGCCTATCACAACACTGGAACTCAGCGCACGCTCTGGCCAAGGACTTCAAGAGGTGCTTAGCTGGTTGCATTCAACCATAACCAAGTGACCTCCTTTCAGGACTATAAATTATTTCAACATATGTCACACATTTCCAAATATATTCCTATTTTTATTATATTAAAAAATTGTTATGTGTAGTTATGATTTCAAAAGCAATGCAATGCATGGAATGGGTTTTGCACAAATTAAGTAGATGTAAAAACTGAAGGTGGTGATAAAGATCATTTAACTAGTACTTTCAATTAAAGTACCATATTAGTTTGACAAATTGTGCTTGTAGGTGATTTGTTTTTTATATATACTGTAAAGTTTATATTGTTTCATTAAATGCTTACTGAATACTGTATAATTCATATAGAGGTAGTATAATGAACACACTAATTAGTTAATAGTCTACATACAATAGGTACTACCGCACGCTACCAATGAAGGGTACCTTGCTTTATGTTGGCCTAGTGGTCTAGCAAAGACCAGCAGGGGGCACAATGTGCATTAAAATTTACACATTGTTTTTGTGCTTTTAATGATGTAAGGTGTATGTACTATTTTTTTTAAACATTCTGTGATTCAGAATTGAGCGATTGCAAAAGAACATTCCAAATTGTTGTTATAACATCCTTATATTTCATGAGAATCTGTGCTCTTCCAGCAATGAACAAAAATAAACCAGAATGCCACACATTTTTCATGTCTTACACTTATGTTGTCTTACACAGAAGATTCTGAACTCATTCAGTCAACCCCAGGAATTAATTTCACTAATAAAATTAAACAAAATCCTTCCCTTTCTCATATCAGTTCATCGTCCATCAGCAGTCCTATTCATGTGAACCTTGATGCAGAAGAGAAAACATTAACTGTGCTTCAGTTACTGGAGGGGTTGATGTTGTAGCTCTATCATTTCTCCCCTGGTTGTGAGTGAGAGGACCAGTACAAGTAGCAATTGCCTGCCTTCCCCAGAGCATTGGGAGCTACAACAAAGACAGACAGTAGATAGACCCGGTAGACAATCAGTGCTAAATCTAGATGAAGCCAATCATACAAAGCAGCAGAGTACGTTTAATTTTGCAAGCTAAAAACGTAGCAAATACTCGCCTGGTATCTATGGCAATTACAGTAGGTACAAGTAATCTAATGAAAATGCCATCCAGCTGTGCTTGAGTAGGTTTGTGTCAATTACCATTAATGTATGGCCTTAAATACACTGTTTTTATCTGATAAGAAAGCAATAGAGAAGCCAAGCAGGTTACATTAATCTACGGATTACAGTATAATAGCCAAGATATAAAAACAAGTAAGAATACAGTTATTAATTTGGGTCCTGACAGGTCCAGTTCAGTGTGATGTTATGAGTGATATGTCAAGAGCATAACCTAATGGCACGTTCCATTGCTCTATGGGTTTTGGTCTAGTTCAGTTGGTCCTCATAGAAAAGGGTTCTGACTGTGCTGGTCAGGCTGAGATCCAATAGTGCTGATTGAAGATAGGGGCAGTAGGGGCTGTGGGAGGTTCCCTGGCATATTCAGACCAGACTGGGTGGGGTGGGTGAGGGAGGAAGGGAGGCTGGCAGGCTGGTGGCTCACAGGCAGGGGTAAAGAGGCGCTGTAAGGAAGAGAGGTGGCAGAGGGCACAGGAGAACTGGAGATTGGGCCCAATTGATTCAGAGTTAGTCTGGGTTGTTCAGTTTGGAATGGATTAGTGGCCGAAGGAGCACTCAGACCTAAAGAAGCAAAGGAAAGACAAGAGATCAACATGTCTGCCTCAAACTACTGTATGAGGCAATATAACCATGGGATTCATAGAAACACAGGGTTTTAGGAACTTTACCTGATAAAAAGGGGTTCTTGTTTTTAGCTGGGGGGTTAACAGGAATCAGAGTCTCCAGGTTAACCAGGGAAGCTGCTGTTGGACCCAGGAAGGCCTCGGGCGTAACACAGGTTCGAGAGGTAGGGGCAGCCAGGTTTTCCCCCAGATGGGACAAGTCAAACATCTCAGGATAGCCTTCACCTCGCCCATTCACATTCATCTGGCCTCCATCCATAGCGTCATCAAACAGATCAGCATCTACCAGGGAAAGTTGAAAACACTTAGACATTTGGAAAACTTTCTTAATAGTAAAATAAAACAAAATTAAACGTTTTTACCAGAGGGGCTCCCAGCTCGGAGAGAAGGTGGCTTGGCTGTTCCCAGATGCGCTGTTGGAGCTGAGAAGGGATCCACACCAGGGACAGCTGCAGCAATACACCAAGGCGCAAATCATGTACACACTGTTATATTTCATAGGCTTCCATGGTCTAAATCTAACAAACACCTTATCTGACTACTTCTACAGCACCACATTAATATAGGCACCTGTTTTGGCCGGGGAGGCCCATGCTTGACCGGTGGAGTTGATAATGGGGGCGTTGTTCTGCGGGGCTTCCCAGGGGTCAGGCGGGGACTGTGTTCGATCCCAGGCCGGTGCAGGGCTGCTGGAGGTTGGCGGAACCTTCCAAGGGGACTCCACTCTGGGGTTGTAGGAAGCGCTTTCTCCTTCAATAACAAAGAGGTAAATAAATAAAAAAGTTCAAAGAAATTACTCTACATTACCAATTACTATGTGTTAACTATTAAATGCATTTGAGCATATTTACAGTAGATTTTTGCCATGCAAGGACGCAGTGTGTCATTAATTCAGATGTTTAACTGACAACTGAGTCATGTTTATCGGCCATGCTACACAATGAGTCTGTAGTGTCTTGCCATTTATGACTCAAACTTTCACAGTATCGTCAACATGTTTTTGTCACTGCTGGCTCACACATCACTTACCAAGTGAGTCCCAAGGGTCTGTGCTGGACAGGAGAGTAGCAGCCTGCGACTGGGCCTCACCCCAGTTGTTGTCACGGGGGGGTGTTTCTGAGGGTACGGCAAAAACATCTACCAGGTCCATGAAGGCAGACTAACCACAGAGAGAGCACAGATTCTTCTTAGTTGATGAAGCCTGTGTAGTCCATCTGCTCTGTGTTATCGCTGCGTGTGTGTAAATATAACTCTGGATTGCCATTACACCTCCATTAGGTAATATATTTTTTCTGCCAACAGGGAGAGGTAATTCCCCAACAGATTTTAAGACAATGGCCATATTTTTAATGGTATTAGATGTAGCATCTCCAATGACTCGCACACTCCGAATTGTAAACAAGAAAGTGGAACTGAAATAACAACAAGTAGGGTGAAGTAGGGCACCAGCCCTATATACCAATGATACCTTGTGATCGCAGGTTGGAGAAAGGATTTGAACATGCAAAATATTCGGCTTAATGGGGCTTTAAATATGTCTTTAGAATGAACGTGTTTTAAACTTAAACAATGTAATTGATAACGAAGTGGTGATCTATTATCAGAACATGGGTATTTGAAATTTGAAAACTACAAATAAATGTAAAACGAATGTGGTCAAGATTACATACCCCGCCTTTAGCCGCCATCTCTTGCTTGCTCTGCTCGAGCGCTTTCTGGAGCAATGACTCATCTCCCTGGCGACTGCGTTGCTCCTGTCAACATACACGGATACAGTAGGAATGACAGCACTAGTATTGTATTGTCTATTATATTTATGACTTAGGAGCACACAGACAAAAAAACATGGCTTTCACACACAAGATGCTGTTGACCAAGAGCTCAGAGGTTAGTGTGTTAGTCAAGTTTAGTTTATAGTCCTCAGAAAGGCATTTCTTTAGAGCCATAAATATAATAATTATGTCATTTATCAGATGCTTTTATCCAAAGCGACTTACAATTACATGGTGCCATTACATTGAGCAGATAGGGGTTAAGCATCTTGCTCAAGGATGCTTACAGGTAGGCCAACTCTGGGGCTTGAACCTGGGGACCCCCCCCCCCCAAATGGTAATAACGCAACAGAGAGTGGGGATAGGCCGTAAAAACAAGTGGAACAAGGGATGCAGATGAAGATAGTTTAAACATTTTAAATGGGAGATGGCAATTAATAAGAAATACAGGAAAGCTTTGAGGAGTGTTGTCAACTACACACTCAAATTTGGGTGCAGTGCTGATCCATTTCTGCACCTCTACCAAGCCGATGGCGGCCAAAAATAGACGACTAGGACCAGAAAGAGGTCGATGCGCCCTGGTGGGGTTGTCTCATCGAAAGCAACTCCACTGAACTGTAGAGTCTGTTGACTCATTTGAATGTTGAAGAGGGCATGAGTATACACTATATTGTATATTGAGGATGTGTGTATATTGGTAGAAGCTGTCCCATTTAACTAAAAATAAACCAAACAAACACTACTGTATGTTTTGGCTCTGCAGGAAACACTTGAAGGATAAGCTATAGCCTAATGCTTTTTACATTGAATTTGCAGATGATTAATTTATAAATATTTACTTGGTAATGTTTACACATTTTCAATCCAAAATAATCTCATGTAAATGTGACATAACAAAAATAATTGCTTTTCTTTCATCCAAAATTCCATGGTAAATCACAAAACAGGATGGTTTGTTTAGAAGCACTTCATGTGCTACTACACACTCATCTATAGCTTGTATATCTTCCTCTCAACTTAAAGGGAACAAGGACCTTTTTTAGAATCTGTAACATCCGCACCAGTCATTATCATACCTCCAGCCCCGCCCCTAGATCGCCTTAAGTTTTAGTTCACTTGCTGGTTTCTCTCTCTCATACACACCTGCACTTAGTTATTCAATCAGTTCTATCACTCTGCACACCTGCCCATTATCAAACAACTCCTAGTCATAGTATTTATATCACACACACTTCCGTTGACACGGGGCAAAGTCTTGTCTAGTTTTTATTTTTCCTCCTGTCCCTTGTTACTCCAGTCTCTCTGTTCTGGTATTCGACCCTTGCCTGTTTTGAACAACATCTCCTGCCTAGCGCTATTGATGCATTTGCCATTCTCCTCTCAATAAACATCCCGCACTTGGGTTTCTATTATCCATTGTCATCTGTATTATTACAGAATCCAAACACTTTTTTATGGACTGTAGAATAAAAGCCAGTCGATACCGTACCTGCTGGTGTTCTTCCTTGCTAAGGCTCAAGGCAATTTGGAGCTGCATCTCCTCATCCATATCGAGTGCCACAGGGGGCTGGACTGGCTGTGGGGATGTAAATGTAGTTGCAGTAAGTGCACAATTGATAGGGGAACCGGAACATCTGCTTTAATATTCTCTTGCAATGCATTCAATTCATGCAAGCCATTCCACAGGTTTCCAACCCAACCAATCAGAGTAAAGGGGGTGGTCCTTTTGCCCTTCTCTGACTGGGGGTTTTGGATCTCATACTACTGGTCTAAGGGAGAAATAGAGCAGTATTGGTTAGTGGAACAGAAAGATAAAACCTTATCCCAATTAGTCTTTAAAGGTATACCAAGTAAGATTTTGACCTCAGTCTAGCCTACGTTTGTTCACTTATATTCAGTTCCCTCGCCATTTAAATTGCTGTGGCCTCTGTTGGGAGAGGAGGGGGTGGAGTCACTGTCGTGCATGTTAACAAGTGTCATTCTTACTTAGTATACCTTTAATTGTTAGAGAGAAATGTATACGCCACTTTTCTCTTCAGGGGTGAGGAAGACAGTAGATGAAAACTGGAGAGGGGAGAAGGTGAGTAGTACATGCACTCGACTCACTGAAGAACAACTGAAGACAACAGAGCGGTAAGTTGGGTTTTTGTGAAGCAACTATAAGAGATAGAGGATACAAGGCAAGGATGTTTCTTGGCCCTGGCATCCCTGTACCTTCTTAGCCTCCTCCTTGCTGAGGTTCATAGCAATCTGGAGCTGGGTCTGTTCGTCAGTGTCCACTGGGGGAGGTGGCTAGGGTCAAATATAAGCAGTTACAGTAGGACGAGAACTATCTAAGAAGAATTAAACTTTTACTAGATAATGTTCCTGGAAACCTAAAAAGGCGCTGATATGGCTATATGAGTATACAAACTGGGCCAAAGCCATACTCATTGAAGGCTTGAAGGAAGTTTGGCTATTAATAAATCAACATTACCAACATAATTCAAAACACCTGCAGGGTTTCAGGGGCTGGGAGTATTTTAGAGATATTAAATTTTTATATGATTTCCTGATGTCTAAGAAATTTTTGTTCACAATTGTTTTTTTATTAGTTCTTTTTTTGTTTGTTTCATTTCTCAGGGCTATTCTCACACCCAGAACTAAGCAGCCCATTTTAGCAAGAGTATCTGGCTTCAGAATGTAGCTCCACTCTAGACAGGAAACATGTGACCTCCACTTGCTTAGAGTAGCCTTTTTTGCTATTCTGATTGGTGTTTAAGGTAAGGGTTAAGATGAGGGCTATCTTGATTGGTGGTTAAGATAAGGGCTATCCTGTTTGGCGGTTAAGGTACAGGTTAAAATTAGGACTATCCTGATTGGTGGTTAAGGTACAGGTTAAGATGAGGGCTATCCTGTTTGGTGGTTAAGGTACAGGTTAAGATGAGGGCTATCCTGTTTGATGGTTAAGGTACAGGTTAAGATGAGGGCTATCCTGTTTGGTGGTTAAGGTACAGGTTAAGATAAGGGCTGGGGTTATGACCAAGCATGGAGGTCACGTGTTTCCGGTCTAGAGTGGGGCTCCAGTGTGCAGCCAGACCCTTCTCTATTTTAGAGACATTGATCCATATTAATGAGCCACTGGCTACTGATTGGCCCATTTGAAAGCTGAAACTGTTTGACATTTGAGAAAGGGTGGGGGAGGGTTGACATCTCACTGTAAAGAATAGGGGGGCTGATTTTTTAGTTGAAGATGATTGGTTTTTTAAAGTCCAAATTGTGACAAATCATTTTCACATCAAGATCTTTTCAAAACTAGACTAAACCGTGTGTAAATTGTTGTATAATACACGCCTCATACAAGTTCAGTTACTGATGTACTGGAAAGTACACCATAGAGGACAAAGGCTGCCCTTGCCCATGGAGTCTAGGACTGGGCTACTAATGAAATGGAGGTCTCTTTGGGGTGGGGTGGGATGGGTCATTGGGGGGGGGATACTGAGCCTGAGTGTGGGCAGTTTTACAGCATCCTTTGTGTGGTCAGCAGTAGGGATAGGAAGCTATTTCTAACTGCTATGAGGATATAGGGTGGTGGTTAGTGTGTGTGTCTGTGTATTTCTGTATGTACTTGCCGGTCTGAACCTATTTGTGAATATGTGTGTGTGTCTGTGTACATCTGCGTGCCTGTGTATGTATGTATGTATGTATGTATAATGTATATGTGTGTGTGTGTGCTTGCGTGTCTCAGGGAGAGCTACCTTTTCACTCTCTTCACGGCTCATGGCCAACGCCAGCTGCAGCTGCAGCTCCTCCTCCCCACTGGTCTGTGGCCGGGCCTGCTCCAAGTCTGGAGCTAGACGAGGGGAGGAAGAAGAAGCTGGAGGAAAAAATGCGGAGAAAAGTGGAGTGGGTGCTCATGGTGGTAACAACGACCAGGAGGGTGTTGAGAGTAACACAAGTCATTTGCTAACAAAAACATTGCTAACAAAAAACTAGCACTGTACATTCAGACTAATTTTGATATTTTAACAATTGGCAAGGTTCGCAAGCGATGGGTTAACCGCTAGAGGGTGAGCATGTTAAAAGTAATGTGGAGAAATAATGCATCAGAATTGCCCATTAAATGCTCATACACATACAATCAGAGTTTGTAAAATAAAATCACGAAATGTTCACGCTAAGAATGCCGACTTCACATGATGGAATGTGCACTAATAAACAAACAGTGGTTTTAGCACTTAAATACTGGCACTCTCAAAGGTCAATGTTCAAAAACCTCTACACACCCCGGCTTACAGAGACAACTCATTTTTTAGATCAGGCCGTTGGAAGGAGGTGTCACTGGTTTTGCATGTTAATTCTGTTCTTCGATGCCTGTTGCCGCACGACCTTTGCTGGCATTGCTAACGGTTTGTCAAGTCTGCCTCCACTAGGAACAATGGCTCGCCTGTTTACAGATCTGGGGTGTTGGAGGGGAAGAGGTAGAGAGAGGCCCATCTTGTTACCCCAAATCCAAAGGGTGGGTTCCAGGATTCAGGTCCAGGTTTTCGGAGAAGGGGGGTTGGCGAGGGTGATTGGCAGAATTGCATTCTGGGTGCCAGGCCGTGCTTCAGGACTAATGGGGTTAAAAGAGGGTAGCAGGCCACGATCACTGGACCCAATCACTTCTGCTGCACTGCCCCTCAATATCAAATCCAGGCCTAGAATGTTCTCTGGCGTTTAGCTGCTGCCAACCTCCTGGCCTAATCTACCCATCAACTCATTCAACCTTAAACCACAGGCAAGATATTCCCACTACACACAATCTAGAATTATCTTTTCTGTTTAAAACTGAAATCGCAGACTGAGACTACATGGTAATAATCCGTGTATAGCTGTTTTTGGCACTAGATATAGCATAAGCAGTGTATGGCAGTATGCTCTGCTACCGCATAAATCAGGGTGTTTAAAAAGGTATGATTGTTACTATTAATATTGTTACTGTTTTTATTCCAACTATCATTAAATCCCTTGTTTATATGAAAATACACTTAGCAAAGTCACACGTCATATTGGTTTGTATGTAACGGCTCATTGATACCAGTTTTTTGTATCTTTAGTAATGCAGATGTACTGTATACTGACAACATCTCTCTTCCACTGCCAACAGCCCCTACTCTACCATACAAGCAGGGCCTAGAGAGGGTTCTGGTTCAAAATAAGGATGTTAGGAACTTGGGACGATCAAGTGAAAAATGCACTATACTGTAAAACAGAGGGTGGGAGGAATTTAGGCAGGCTTGTAGTTAAAGACAGAAACTCACAGGCCCCAGAGGTAAGCTACAGCACAATTAACATTGCGACAGCTGCTTCCTCAAAACCACAATCCTGCTACTGATTACCACACTTTGGTAAACCCACCACACAGTACACAGACCACTGTGACAAATGCTATACTATATGGCACACACTGGTCAAAACATCCAGAAGAACAAACAATGGTACAGTGTGTTGTGACCTTTATCAGGGTCACAACACACTGGTCACATACAAATTTCTTTTATGATGAATAATGTACTGTAAGGAATTGTTAGTACACTTTTGAGTCAACACTGATATCAGATTATAGGAGAAGGTCTTATCTTAAGACCTTAACCGCCATCAGATAGTAGACCAAGATGTGAAACACTAAACTACAAGGAGGATTAAATACCATAACCTTTTAACACAGACAAGAGGATCACATTGGTCTCATATTATCCGTGGTGGCACAGACCACTGCAGCAGAATAATAGCTACTGCCCTGCCAAATCCTAAACATGGTGACTGGTCTCAATTTCATAGGAGCCTCCTCTCCTTTGTCATCGCAGTTTAGCTGATGTGACTGTGAACAGGGGAATGAAAAGAATGCAGGTGTCCCACTAACCAACCCAGTGGAACTGAAACTAACAAACTCTGTATGGGCGAATAAACCCAGCTAACAATATGGAGTGTTTCAATGTTCAACAGCTAGAATAAGATGGAACAATAGCACCTGCCTCAATGGGACAATTGTTGCCTTTTACTGCTGGTGACATCAGACTAAAACTCAACCCTAACCTTTGACAGAAAGAGAAAAAATACACTAAAGCTTGCAATAATAGTGTTCCTCTTTTGAGGTGTTTTGGAGTACACAAAAGGTGAGTTTTTTAATCATATGTCTGTCATCTGCTGTTATTCCATGCTATAGCTACAGTACAGAGATTTACACGATTCATACTGTCCTGGGTACTAGGCATGTAAGTACTGTAAGATAAGGAAAATCACATGATATTCCTACTTGAGTACAGCTATTTAAGGAATGTCGCAAAAATTCCAGCTTGTCTCAGGCACACGTACTGGTGAAATCAGTAAAAACCAGTCATTGTTAGCAATTGCTAGCATCAACCACCACATAGCTGGGTTTACAATTAGGCCTACTGTACAGTTCACAGTTACTCACAGTGAAACGAGGATGGTGAGCCTCTAGACCTGCTGAACTCCTCACCGTAGAGAGAGGTCATGCTAGGCTGGCTAGTGCGGCGCCCTGGGTAAGGGGGTGGCATGGACCCAGAGCCCAAAGCGGCTCCCGCCATGCGCTCCTTGGTCTTAAGCGCTGCGGCCCTCTCGTGCTTCAGCTTTTCCTCATCCCTTATCAGAGCCACCAACTGCTTGGCCTTTTCCCGGACGTTCACGCCTTGGTCGCGGCCGTCCTTGTCCGTGTACTGAAAGTCTCTAAGAGTCTGGATGGTGTAGACGTTCTCCCTGCACTGCTGGGCAACGCGCTCAGAGCCTGTCTTGATCAGGTAGTCCAGCAGAGTCAGTGCCTTATAGACGTGGCGCCAGTTTCTACCGTGGTCGTTGAGTCGCTTCCAGATCATGCTCATGACCTCAGTGAAGGCGACAACATTGAAGGTCAAGTCGGCAATCTCGGACATGAGAGAGCTGGATGGACCCCAGGTGTCATTGGAGGTGGCCTCTCGTACTTTGACCTCCGCCTCGGAGTAGTTGTTGACCATGTTTTTCATCTGCCGGCGGAGCGATGAGGACTGCATGGTGGCAATATTGTTCCACGGGTGACAGAAGATATTCTATTAGCAGGACAACCCACTGTATCACAATGGAAGTTATCTATCTAGACCAGCTTGGAGGATTAATCCACAGGGGTAATGATACAAAGCCGTCCTCCTCTAAAATACTTCAGCGAAGTCCATGAGTTTCTTCCTGCTGGGAAGGAATGCACCAGTTAGGCATACAGTATATAAAGCCTAATTTCTGAGATTCTTGTTGAGATTGTAGGGAGTACATAAATGTGAACTTTCAAAAACAAACACTGACGCCATGCTGTCTAATAAATCCTTATTGTGCTTTTACCGTAGCATGCTGTGCCTTTATTACATCTGGCAAATATAACATTGTTTTCCTATTAAGGATGTCATTTGGGAAGGTGGACACCTCACCACTTCCCAGCAGTGGGAACTATAACACCTGGGCTCACTGTGAGCTGTGTACAGTATATTCTTCTTTATGAAAACAATCACCTACTGTACTGTAAAGTGGCATTTCATTTCAAAAACAAATATGTGCAATGAAATGATTATAGAAAGATGAGATTATATAGTAAAAGTACAACAACCAGCTGTGTAAAGGTCTTCATGTTTTTATTTGAGGTGTTGTCACAAAGAGGAGGAGTAACATGATAACATCAGCAGAATTTGTCCTATAAGCATTTGAAGCAATGAACAAAACTCTAGCTGACAAACCAGTTTAACTGTTACTCAGATGCAGCAATGTTACTTGCTTTTCCCTTGTATTTCGGTAATTTGAGATAATCTTTCAATGCTCTGATTACACCATTTTTCAAGTAGAAATCATGAATACTATATTGACCTTGAAGATTACTTGAACATTGCTTAAGTTAGTTATGCTAAAAGGTCAGTGAACTGGTATGTTTGTACAGTACACCCATGACCAGTCCTTTTTACTCTGGAGAAAGTGTTGTGTCGTGGGCCAGCATTTACAAAATGTTGAAGATGGCATATTTGTCTGGTTGTTTGTACAATTACAATTAGGTCATTTAGCAGATGCTTTGTGACTTACAATTACATGGTGCTATTGCTATTAAATAGTTGGGCATCTTTAAGAATGCTTACAGGTAGGCCAACTCTGGGGCTTGAATACTCTGGGAGTTCAATACCTATGACCACTAGACTATCCTGCCCCCTTTGCCACTGTAGACAATATCACATCCAAAACTATTCATCTTTATTGAATGTACTACCTCTGCATGGCCTGTAGGCCTAATCAAACTATTGTAACATATTTGGAAATCGTAAGGCATAATCCATAGCTACTCTCATACTGGGTTTGGTTACATTTGATTGCAACCCAGTATGGGTGTATGCTATTGTCATTTATCATGTTATTATATTTCAATTTATTCTATTTTTGAAACTTAAATGGAGATAGTGGTTTAATGTTGCTAAAAATAGACATTATTGCCAACAGAAGGATGGAGGATAACTGGCAACTATATTCTGCCTAAAGGACTTGTAGCCCTGGGTAGATGCACTCATTGTTGCACTCACGAACAATTAGTAAATGTGAAGTTTGCTCTATACAGTTCTATACTCAAGATGCTCTATACAGAGCATCTTGACTTCGACTATACATTAAGGGTTTCACTTTCATTTTGTCACTGACCCATTGTCTAAATTACAGATGATGGAAAATAAAATATACACACAGTTTCTCTCCCCTACTTTGTGGCAATAAATAAATAAAAATAAAGATTGAATAAAAGACACGTAATCATGAAAAAACAGATTCAGATAGATCGTTATTTGTGTATTAATTAAGCGAAAATAGGGAGGTTTGGTTCAATTGACCCAGACCGCCCTCTCACAAGTAAGCTAGCCCAACTATGTAATTTATTAGCCCCCATTCCTCAGCACACACTCCGCACAAGGAGAGATTTTAGGAAGTCGACACAATATTGAACTTCTGCACGACAGTATCTTGATTAATCACGGTCGATATAATTTTGAGACATGGGCTACAATGTTTTCGTCCCAACTAACTGTTAGGACGCAGGATCCCACATCATGCACATTGCGTCAAATGGGACGATAGGCTAGGTAACTGCAAGCCAGGACAAAAGCGCACCGTGACTCAGCTATGGTTCAAGTTTCAAAGTTAAAGAATAACTACGATACAACAAACCTAAAATCCCTAAATCAAGTCCAGTTTACAATGTTTACTGATTACTTACCTTTGGCATTACGAGTCAATAGCGTCCCAACTTGGGGACGCTTTCGGTGTTAGGAACGCCTCCCCTCGACATCCTCCGCGGATTCCGATTAAAAAACTAGTAGCATATGTATTTAACGAACACTGGAAACTGCATTGAAAAGCAACGTGTATTCAAATTATTTCCAATATCTATGCGAGGACAGGTCCGACGTAGAACTTAGTTTTTTTAGTCACATCACAAAACATAATAGGCTACTGGCGTGGGGCAAGCAGATGACACAGCCCACTAAACCGCACAGTAAAATGGGACGGGACGGAGTAGAGGGAGGGGAACTGAATGAATGCAGTGTCAGCCTTAACTCAATCGTTGCTGGTTATGGATCCCACCACATCCTAATGGCTTGCTAATGGGATGTTGTGTGATGTCACCTCTGGGATGCATTACAGAAGGCATACTTTTCCTTTTTTTCTTTACCTGGGAAGGATACAGTGTAAGCCTACATTTCCCCAACTAAGCTAAAGGAGCATTTCTACAAACACATATTTCTACATAGTGGAATCTCGTGGTAGGTTGAGCTAGCAGGATATTCAGGAAATACCAGCTCCACCTTGAAGCAACAAGAGTCAACCAATAGAGAAAATGGCAACAAACAAGTTACCAAACGAAAGGAAAATGAGTCTCACAAAAGGACAAGGAATATGTGGCCTATTGAGTGATCAATAGTAGCCTATATGTCTTTGAATTTCCTGTGAGCGAGTGATCCACACACATGCTTTTTCTCTATCTATCTATATAGATAGAGGAAAATCAGTTTATCTATCTCTATAGATAAATCTAGATCTATCTATATCTCTATATATATATATATATATATATAGATATAGATATAGATATATATATATATATATATAGATATATAGATATATATATATATAGATATATATTCAGTTGTGTTCAGTGCAGTACTTTCGCTTCAGGCCTCCTCTCTTCCTTTCTCTGGCAAAACTATATCTCTTTATTTCTCATGAAAACAGACTCCTGAACCTTCTTTGTTTGTTTCCCAACAAAGGCCTTATGATGTCATTGCAGGGGGCATGCAGGCAAGGTCTGGGAAAACACCAGGGGGGGGGGGGGGGGGGTTAAATAACACCCAAAACACCACCCAACTAACGCACTAAGGGCAGTCAGATTCCTTCAGAAAGAAGGGGGCTGGACCTATTAGTGCCTGTGGAATATTAGGTTGGGAGCTGTACCACAATGCTTATAAGTGTTTGTTTTTCACAAGCCAATGCCATTTTATGCTTCAGCAGTATTGTTTACTTTGCTGACCTCCAGTGGTTTTGTTACAAGGGAAAAAAATGAAACAATTTCCCAAATAACTTGAGAGGGCAATAAATGTATGTTTGTCACTGGGACTGTTACGGCTCTATTAGGGTAAAAAGTCAATATTGATATGAAAGTAGAATAGGCCTACATCAAGTAGCCTACTGGTTTGACGTTTTAGAAATTCAAACCAACAAGCAACCAACAAGAATTTGTTTCCAAAATTCCAAAAGGAGTAAAAACCTAGTCCAAAAGGGGCAATCCATAAACGTAACACAGCAAGCATCACGAACAGGCAAAACTTGAGGCAAACTATGGTTCAGAGAAAAAGCTAAAGACTAGTGGCAAACAAAGACTAGCAGGGGACAAAACATAACCCAGGGCTTAAATACAAAGATATTATTAATGGACTAATAAGAAACAGGTGAGGAAGATCACAGCCGACACTCAATGCCAGACGTCACTCTGGCGACCTCTGGTGTCGCCAAAAAAAGGCTCACAACCCTGACAATAATGGGGTGAAGGGAACCAGTTCCGTCTGTGCTCCACGTACAGCAACTGTGCTCTGTCTGAGGAAGACTAGGGAGACGGCCAGCAACAAGCCTTTGTTGCTGTTATTTTATTTTTCACATGTATTTATATATTACCAAATAACAAAACAATACCTTTTACAGTAAGAATGCCAAACATCTGCAAATAATACACCTGTGTTGCTACATGACTGTAAATAACCGTTTCCTGCTAAATCCTGCTAACCCTAACCCTTTACTGCAACCACAGTGTGACAACAGGCCGTAGACATAAAACCCTTTGCATAATGAAGTGCTCCTGTCAGCACTGCGTAGCCTACTGTATACTCCTCAGTGTTGCAACCAGGAACGCTGTCTCCATGACAATATAGGCTTTTTTCCTTATTATACTCTACCATATTAGGGCGCAGCCAGCCCACGTTTGATGCGTGAGGTTTGCTGTAACACGACGCTATTACTGTCTCTTTTCTTTCATTCAGAGAGACCTTGGAAAAAAAGGACAGGGAATTGTTTGAGAAGGTGCAGCTGCCCAGCATACACGTCCTCAGTAGGCCTTCGCATTCTATGCCATTGTTACTGTTCTTCTATGATTTCTTAAGGAATCTGGTCCTACTGGTTCGTTAGGGAGAGTTTTTAGTATTACGAGTCCGCCAACAGATTCTGTACCTGCCACAGAAGTGGAACAGTGGATTCTGTACGGCAAGGGAAAAGGTCCCCTCATATCCACCATGTTCCTGCTTATAAAGCTGCATTTCAACATTGAGAAGGTAGAAAAATTTGTTGTTGAGGCAATAACAATAAACCCATTTAATTCGCAACTTCTGTTCTGTGCAAATGAATGTTATTGATGCCCTGTCCCAGTAACTCTGCCCTGTATTTACAATGCTCCCAGTAGATTTAGAAAAGCGGATATACCTTATCAAGCATCTAGACCGATTTGATTGTCTTGATGCCCAGTGGTTTAGGAAGTTAGAATACCATCATTGCAGCAGTTGCCTTCACGCATTCATCAGCACCTCGTCTGATTCATAGAGCACAACATGAGCTGTTGCTGCAGTCTTCACACTATGAACAGCACAGCATCATGAGCTCGTGATCACTGGAGCTCACAGGTTTGTCATACAACACAAACTATGCCTGTGCAGTGAATAACCCAATCCCAAATGCACAGTTAAGTCAGGATTTAACTCTTTCAGAGAGAGCTAAAGTCCCTTCTGTAAGTGTAAGTAATTATGAGCAAAGTTATAATTTGAAAATATATAGATATAGGTTTTGAAAATATAAAATCCATTAAACCCATAAAGAACATACACGACTTCTGTATGGTAGTACAAAATGTATGATGGAATTACACACAACGAGAACACATATTGTTACAGTAGTGACAGAGATCAGTGTCCATGACAACGGCGGAAAGGATAGGTTCAGTTATTTGGCTCAGTACACTCACCCATCATGAAGAAAGAAATACAATTGCAGGAAATGACATTCATAAAGCCACTTGGTTTAAATCAGTTTTACAGTATTTGGGCCAATTATATTATGTATCTTCTGTATCTTGTATATTTTTTTTAGACATGATATTTTGAAAATCCATCATGTCTTATGCCATATGATTTGAGATAGGCCTATACATTTTCACATGCCACTTACAAATTAAATATTCATCTTGCTCTACAGCGCATCTCTCCACATTGATAATATTATAAATTATTAATTTGGTTTGTGTTCTGATAATGCTATAAAAAGGCGTGCAAGATGCGTCTCGGTGACGCAGTAGACTACTCGCGCGGGTTGTGGGCGTAGCCTATAAAAGGTTAACACGCAGCACCGGTCCGCTGCACACATTTGACGCATAGGGAGGCAACCGATATCCTCACATTATCCTCTCGCTGCAGGGAAATGCTACGGACAACATGGAGATGAACACAACTAAGTTGTTCCTTCCTGTTGATGGCATCTTCGAAACGTTCAGCTCTGGACATCACCTATTACGCGTGGCAGGTGGAGAAACAATCCCTGCTCAACCTAATGGTCTGTGCTGTAAATTGTCACCCAGTCCGAACAGGCACGTCCAGAGCAGAAGCCAGTACCCGTTAAACTCTAGTGTCAAGGTTTCCCATATACCAAAGGCAGGAATGGAAATCATCAAAACAGTGAGAGCGCGCTGGAGGCCCCAGGACAAAAAAGAGGTCAGCAGATCATTAAGTCCATGCCATCGACATCGAGATCCATCATCTGAGGAACTCCGTAAGGTGTCCGGTGGTAGTCTGCCAACAAAGTTGGAGCCCGAGATGCGTGAAATTCCCCAGGCTCTGGGTCTGGCAAAGTCAAGGAACTGTCGCCGAATAGTGGTGCTTGGCGCACCCAAAGTGGGCAAAACGAACATTCTGCAAAGGTTCTTGTGTCAAGAAATCAACGAGCACTATGAACCAACAACCGAAGACTTCTACAGAAAGCTGTACCTCATACAAGGCGAAACATACCAGATAGACATTCTCGACGCATCGAGGGAAAGGGACTTCCCGGCTAAAAGGAGGTTATCCATATTGACAGGTGAGGACAACTTTTAGCATTTTATAGTATGGAGATTTATAAAATAATACATAAATTAATTATCTTTATTATTATTAATAATAGACCATTGCTTGTTTTCAACAGGGGACATTTTCCTACTCGTATTCGGTGTGGACGACAGAGAATCATTCAAGAAGGTCTGCGAACTCCACAACGAGATCATATCTGCTAAAACCAAATTAATGAAATTAAAGGACAGTATGAGAGTTCCAATTGTAATATGTGGCAACAAAGTAGATCTGGACGCGAATAGGGTAGTTAGTCGGTCAGAAATGAATCAAATCCGCGGTAAGGATGCTGCATTCGAAACCTCGACCAAAAAGGGAACAGGGCTGGATGGCATGTTTAAAGCGCTGGTCACACTTGGCGGACTGCCGAACGAAACCAGCCCGTCAAAGCACCAGACGGTATCTAACCTCGCCTTTCAGTTACTGTGCGCTGGCAAGAGAGACAGGAGAGGGAGTCGTGACTTCGCACTTGACGCGCCGTGCGGTGCTCTGTATCCGCTGGCACGGCGGCCAAGCTTCAACAGCGACCTACAGCAAGTGCTTAGATCAAGCACTAAACACAATAAGCCCGAGAAGTGTCACATTCAATGAATTAAAAGCTTCTCAAAACACCTTGTAGTAGTATGCTACAATGTTAATTATGTATGGAGTCATACTCTGTTGCATCTGGCTGGACCAATGCATTATAACTATTTTGTTTTTATACGAAATTGTTTTGTTACATTATATTTACAATGAATAAAATATGTATACTCTGAATGTATGTTGCCCACAGTTGACTTTGTTATGTTATGATCTGACCATAAAACTAACTGCCTCTTTTTTGTGTTAATAACAAAACAAAAAAGTTAGTTTTATATTCTGTAAACAGGTGAAGTGCCTGTCTTATGAATAGCATAACAACTAGAATCCATCAATAATGGTTCCATAACCAAGTCACATTATGTTAAGGGAAACAAAGAAATTACATTCCCATTAAAACTAAATAGCCTAGGCGACAAGGGTACAAACAAATAACTATTGTAGATGAAGATATGCACCAAGGGCACAACACTTTGCTCATCTCATCAACTGAATACAACAGGATTGTCACACAGCCTAGTACAGGACTAAGACGAGGCAACTGCCACTCTATATTTGAGTTAGACAAAGCCTATTTGTAAGTACTATTACATGGATGCCCCTAGGGTTCATGTTTTGATAACCAGAATGAGTTTTGGGGTATGGTAAAAATGAGGCTACTAATTAAAAGAGGTCCAGTAAGTAACATTCATACTTTGAAGGATCTCTTCAAAGTATGAATGTTACTTCGAAGAGATAAGCTAAGTGCAGAAAAGACTCAATTTGTCAAAGGTCAATTTGACTTATTCCAGATCGTCTTGGCTCTTAAGATGTATTCGAAGTTCATTCTGCTCTCTGAATAAATGTACTTTTGGAGGGTGCACACCTGGAGATCTTATAATATAAAAAATATATATATATAAAAGGCTTAGTGTTATTATTCTTTCTTCTTTATTACATTTTATTACATTATATTATATAATATATATATAAATAACTCCAACTATGACGCATACATGTACGACACATACATGTGACCACATGATTCACATTTCAACTACCACTGTTTTCTGTCTCACGTATCATGCACACAGGATACACCAACATAAATTTTTGTGCAAACAGCAGGGCACACTCACCGGTGGGCATATAGGCTCAAATGAAGGTTATTTATCTACTCACAGTGCTGAATCTAAGAAAATCATTAACTCCACTGAATACAGAGCAGTCCTTGTGAGTTGAATAGTCAATAACCCAACTAGGTTGTTTTGTGTACAGTCAGACTTAACTGCAGTAAACTGTAAGAAACAGCAGCCACTCAGTTATTCAGGCACAGAGATTTTTCTATTTCTGGCCATCACCCACAAACTCCTGATCTCGGCGTAGGATTTGGTGTTCCAGCACCAATAACAGAGTGGGCAGTATGCTGTCAAGTAAGGCCAGTCCCTCCCACGAGCAGCGGAGGCCCCTAAAACAACAGGAAGTGACAATTGTGATCTGACCTGCGATAAGCAGATTAATCTAAAACCTAGTTCACAATTAGAAATCGTTGTCGTCGGTTACCTGTCATCGAGAATAAGATGTCCATTCAATATCAACCCCTGGACGTCCATCGATGTGCCAAAGACTCTGTGAAGATCTTCAGCGCTGAACATCTTCCAGTGCTGTTGGGAAAACACCAATAAGAAATGGTTAGGTAAATAATGAAAGATTTTTTAAGAGATTAATTCCACTTCCTCGAATGGTGGTGATTTTAAGAAGAATCGATTCATTACGTTTATATTAATCCTTAAAGAAGAGCAAGGTACAACCATTCGGGAGAGATGAGCCAGGCAACCAGTTATGAGAGGGTTAACAGCAAACTATCCTAAAGGGAGGCACTAGTAAAGCCAAATTCATTGTCTTCAAAATGACTCTTTCAAAAGGGTGACGTCAGGTTGACGACACAGTCCATGTTTTATTTAATTTTCACACTTTCTGAGGTTCCAATTTAATGGAGAGGACCAAAGGAATCCACTACATCAAGTAACTGATGCATCAGTCTTTGTCAATATCATTCTGTATGTATAAATGCGTGTGTTGTAGCTTACCTGGTGAGTAATGCCCTCCGCCAATCTCAGTCCCATCACCAACACCTCCTCCAGTCTGCAAACACACATCAGAGAACATTGCATGTAATGAGTTCTCACTTTGCTGTGACAATGCCAGCTTCACAAAAATGACAGGATTTGAGTGCAACATTCACTGTGTTTTAGTAGGCTATATCTTATGATAAAACAGCCATTTGAAATCCCATCACAAGCTGAAAGCTTGCCACTCTCTGACGGTGTGGCCTGGTTTACTCAATCAACTCACAGTCCAAGATGGTTGAGAGGAATCCGCCTCCGCGTCCCATGTCCTCTCTGCTGGACCTCTTTGATCCAGATATCGGGCTCCAGGGTCTGGGTCCGCGCCTCTCGTACAACGCCTCCCTCCCCCAGAGGAATGAAGCGCCCGTGGGCTCCTGTCACAAAACCAGGCCGTTTTAATAGGCAACGTCACTGGTATGAGTAACATCTATGAAGAAGACGTACCCGGGCCCACTCCAAGGTATTGTCTCCCCTTCCAGTAGCTTATGTTGTGATGACTCACTGCATTCTACGCAAGACAGAATTTGAAGCATTACAGGGTTGCCATGTTTGGTCCTCCAAGAAGACTTGTTGGAAAGTATATTTTTATAAGTAAGTCAAAACTGAATTTCCTTCGACACACTGTATTCTAAAACACTTTTGCACCAGTATTTGGGTCGTATGTCTCCCTTTTTTTAATTCATATTAAAAGTACACATGATTAATTGATTGCTTTACAGCGCCCCAAGAACCACAAATTTCCGCCCCAGCGTAATGCTGGTTTGTGTAACTGTAGAGGGAGAGGGTATTGAGGAGTGGCAGCTACTAAGCACTCAGGCCCAAGATGGGCGTGTGTTTTTATTTTAATCCAAAACCAACCAAGACCAACAAATCAAGGAGTGTACCTTTAAATATGCCCATGTAGTACATCGATTGGAATGATTAATAATCTAATCTGGTACAGTTTCACAGTTATATAAGACTGTACTGTATAAAAACAAAGAGAACTTACACGTCGTGCAAAGTTTGACACCTCGTACTGCAGAAATCCCTGCTCATGCAGAATCCTTCTGGCTGACCGGTACATAGATGCTGTGACGTCATCAGCAGGCATAGCCAACTCACCCCGCTGGACCTGCTTGAACAGCCGGGTGCCTCTCTCGAGGGTCAGCTGGTACAGAGACACGTGGTGGTCACATGCCATCAGCAGTTCAGACAACTCCCTCTCCCAGGCTTCCAGACTCTGCCCGGGCCGTCCGAACATGACGTCCACCGACACCCTCCCGGGGCACAGCCTCCGAGCCTCCGCAACCGTCTGTAAGGCCTGAAGGGCATTGTGGTCTCTCCCTAGCATTGTCAAGTCTTTGTCCTGCAAACACTGTAGGGATTCATAAAAAGCAATCATTTAGGAGTGGGGAATAAATAGGAGCTGGAAAATAATTATTGTTTTGACGTCAGTGGCATTCACCTGCACTCCAATGGAGAAACGGTTTACCCCAGCGTGACAAAAGTCAGCTAAACTAGACTTTCCTTCAGGGGTCGGGTTGACCTCAAGAGTGACCTCAGCCTTGTCTGAGAGTTTTGCGTGTTTGGAAACAGTATCCAGGACTGCAGCAATAGTTGAGGGGAGGGCTAAACTCGGGGTACCCCCACCAAAAAATATAGAGGTGATACTGCAAAGAGATAACCATCAATAACAGGGGTCAATGGTGCACTTTCAACGTGTCAATGTGAATAGAAAAGACATTAAAGCCGAAGGAGATTTTGATTTAATGAGAAAAACAATTTATTTAATGTCTGACAAATTACCATACCATGATATCTGACTCATTCGTAGTAGTGTCTCAGTTTCCTGCTGAAGACACTCAGTCATTATGGAATGGTTGTCGGCTCGATGTATGTACTTATTAAAGTTACAGTATGAGCACCTTCTCAGGCAGTAGGGCCACTGTGGATGAATTGACGAACAAAAAAACATTGTAACGTAGACATTGGTGCCTGCGCCTTCTCATTCATTGATTTGTGTGGAATGTGTCTGATCAAAACATAATGACAAGTGCCAACTCACGTGCACGTAGAGCGATGCCTTATTCATAAGTTGTGACGAGACTGTGAATTCAGTCATTGCTCCGTCCGGTCCAGTTTGAACGTAGGAGGAGCACCAACGAGGGCTACTGGCAGAACCAGCTGCCCTACGAAAGGCGTGTTTGATCATTCTGGTCATTTTATGCCAGAGACGAATTATAAATGACTAAAACATAGACTACATCTCACTTCAGAGTTGCGATTTATGGAGCAGTGTCTACACGGGTCAGATGCCACCAAATAAACACCGGATATTCCAAGTAGAGGTAGGAGTAGGTCTACTAGTAGATAATGCAAAATATTAGATGAAAAAGTAACGTGTAGTAGCCAACCCATGCCGCTAGTGTTGGGAAAAACAAACAGGAACTAAAACAATGTCACTTCCTCTTTGTGAATTGCAGACTTTGACCACAGAGTGGAGGTGTTTCATTGACATTTATATGTTACGTTTTTACTTGCTACAATTTACATTTTCAGTCATTGCCTTATTATGAAGGATAGGTGTACTGTAAATAACCTCAGGTACCATATAATCTAATTTCATTAGGCATTAGGCTTACTGTCTGGAATTATAATTGTATTATGTTAGTCTCAGTTAGGGTAATAGGACCACTGCCAATCACAATATGTGGAGTGTGCCCTTATTCACATGGGATCAAACTGACTTAATTAGCTATTGATTTCGCTGATCCCAGGCAATTCTATTGGATTCATCACAGTCCAAATCAATCCCCTTTCAATTAATCTTACAAAACTGATGTTATGAAATTCTATTGATGTTGTGTCTACACCTAAATATATGGTCATCCTGTCTATTCTTTGGGCACCCTAGGTTTTATCCAAGTTATCCCATTAGTTATTTTAATCACATTTCTAAAGGCCTTATATGAACACAGCAACACTGCTTTACATGAACATTCAGGCATTTAGAACCATGAAAAGCGGCATTCATGAACAGCTCCATCTACAATGGTAACAAAGAAAACATTCTATAGCTGCTCTCGCACTGCTCTCACAACAATTTATAAAATGTGGCAAGGCGTCTTTTAATTGTTGTGTAATATATGCAGATTGTTTGTTAAAGAGGTCAATATGCTTTGTCAATATGTTCCCACCCCCCAGGATATTTTCCATACAATCTAATCAAATCTAGTGTCACCCAATCAACAGAGAGAGGTGGAGAATGAGGCAGGGAAGAAGAGAGAGAGAGAGAGAGTTGGTGAGACAGTATTTTGTATTTATGTCAATTGAAGTTTTACATTGAACAGAATTAGTGTGTACTGCGGGTGAATCCCTCTGCTTCTAATCTGGATAACAGATAAGATGGATAGCAGGAAAAAGGGTGAGTTTTGTGATTCATGTAATGTGATATGAATAAATATATAGTAATGTACTGTGGTTATTTTCATTTTGGTTCATTTTGACGAACGCAAAAGTTTATCTGTTGTGAAATTAGAAAAACGTATTACTGTGTTTGGGGATGAATGCACCTTATTTGATTTTGCACATTAGTTTTAGCATTTTTGTTATTAATTTCTTGAATGAAACTGAGCTTTATTCTTTCATAGCACCTGAGGAACTGAGGATAATGGTGGTTGGTAGCAGTGGAACATCTCAATTCCTACTGACCAACTCCATCCTTGGGAGAAAAGTGTTTTCCAAGGATGTCACCGGTCTTTCTGGTAGCACTAAGAATATAGGTGAGCTTGCTGGAAGACAAGTAGTTGTGGTCAATGGTCCCAACATCTATGAGAAAGACATATCTCAAGCCAAGAGGAAAATGGAGCTTCGAAGATCCAAGTGCTTATCAGCTCCGGGTCCTCACGTCCTGCTTGTCGCGTTTGACTTGAAGAGAATCTCCCCAAATGAAATCAAGACCCCCAAGCTGGTAATGAAGCGCTTTGGGGAAAACTGCCTGAGTCACTGCATGGTCCTCCTGGCTTATGAAGGGCATCTGCAGGCCTCTGCTCTGGACGAGCGCGTGTTGAAGACCGACTGGCACCTGAGAGAACTGATCGAGAAGTACGGAGGACGTTTCCACGTTTTCAGCAAGAACTGGAGAGATCGCAGCCGGGACAAGGAGCTCTTACAGAAGATAGAGCGAATGGTGGCGTCTTTAGGTGGGAGGTACTTCTCCAGCAGAACGTTCCAGAGGGCAGAGGCCTGGGTGAAGAAGGAGGAGAAGAATCTCAGGAAGAGGGACGCTTACTCCAACTCCAGCGTCGAGGCAGAGATCCGAGCCAAGGCCGAGATGGACAATGGATGGCTCAGAACGTCCATTGCTAGGGGGTTGGGGACGGGAATTGCTGCCGGGGTCGCCATGGGTGTGCTGGTGGGGTCGGTGGAAGGGCCGGCAGGCATGGTTCTGTATGGGATAATAGGTGGGGCAGTGGGCGGGTCTGCAGGAGGCACCGCCCAGGTGGCCATAGAGCACATGGAGTACAAGGTGGGACCTCCTAACAGAGTGAACTTCAACTCAGTCTTCATCAATCGCTTTTTCACGTCTACACGGTCATTAGATTGATATAAATAGCGTAATGTTAATGTGCTTTTGGTGTGTTAATGTTGTTTGTTGTAACTTTCTAACTTCAGAAAAATCAGTTGATTGCTTCACTGCCCCATCAAGGTGAATTCAAACACTATTCCTTAGATTTCCTATACTTTCATTAAACATTACAGGAATATGCATTCTTGAAAAGGGTTTTAATTATGCTGTACATTACTGTTTAAAGGAAGTATTTGTACCCTTCAATTTGTAGTCTATCCAACACATTTAGTAACATTTTGTTTTCAACAAAAAATAAATCCATAATAAAACCTCTCTCTCCCCCTGATAGCAAATTTCTTGATATTTGTTTTGTGCAGTGTTGTTTTTCTCATTCATGTCATTCAGCTCCACCTCTACACCATTTCCTGGTGTGTTGCTCTTTCTCAGATAATGCTTATAGGGTGGAGTCTTAACCAAGTCAACCGGTTTCTATATCACTGGCTACTTCCCAGAGGACACCTTTATACATACTACACCTATGTGTGTTGTAATTTATTGAACAGTCTTGGATTAACAGGCAGCAGAGAACAGATTGACTGTTTAGGAAGTCTGAGATAGGTAAGGTCACACATTTACTGAGTTGAGCAAAGCAGTTCTATCTTTTGGAAAAGCTAACTAATTTTCGATTGGTAAAATAAGCAGAATGGGTAATGAAACCCAGAATGTATCCCATATTTTATGATGCTGTATGTTGACTGATTTGTAGTATATATACTTTTTGTTGGATTTAGAGTAAATAAGTACCATGTCATAAGGAAACTAGGCTTTTTGTTTGGTTTTACTGTACTTCCTAGATCTTAAAACTGTGAATACCCGCTCTACTACATACTTCCCATTGTCTCTGTGTAATTTGATTCTGACTACCTGTCATTCCTTGGAACCATTTAACAAACAAAGATTTATCCCGTACAAACACAAGTCAGTCAATCGAAAACCTGTGGATAAAATAGCATAACCATTACACAAATAATGAATATAAAGAGTGAACACATGGCTTTTTACCTCATTACATAATGTTAGGTGGAACTTTGCTCTGATTTCTAAGGCCAAGGACAACCTCTGGGCCCCTTTATGCTGAGAGGCTAAATGTAGCAATAGTAGACTATCTTCAAAGAGATAAGCATCGCAGTTTTATATTAAAACTGATTAGTCTTCCTTAATTTCCTAATATTCAACATTTCTAAAAAATATATCCACATACTTTTTCTTATTCAGATGAATCCTTTTTTCAAATTACCATACCTTAGATTACTTTAGGTACTGAATTTCCTCTTTAGTTTATCTTGAACCTATTGCAACATACTGTTTAAACAGTAAAGACCCAGTGAGAGCTTTCACCCATGCCTTAAAGTAGACAGTAAACTTCAAATCCTATTTTTCAATATTTACAATTAGGTCATTTAGCAGATGCTTTTATCCAAAGCTACAATTACATGGTGCTATTACATGGAGCAGATAGGGGTTAGGCATCTTGCTCAAGGATGCTTACAGGTAGGCTAAGTCTGGGACTCGAATGCATGACCTTCTGGCTGGGAGTCCAACACCTAGACCACTAGACTATCCTGCCCCCCTGATATGTGTTTCTAAAAGGTCTCCTACCTCTATAGAGTATAGCCTATCCTTACATTTATTTTTAATTATTTAAAGCTCCAGCACTTCAGCCAAGCCTGGCGCCGGATGAGCGGTGTTTTGTCCTCTTTTAGAGTATGACCTCTACCATCAGCCTCATCCCAGAGAAGCACTTCCTGTGCTCTCTGTGTCGGGACATCTTCACCAGTCCTGTCACCATACCATGTGGCCACAGTTTCTGCAAGGCCTGTATCTGCCAGTACTGGAGCCAGCACCATTCCAGCTGCTGCCCGCACTGCAGAAGAGTATTCAGCTCCAGGCCCGACCTCAGTGTCAACCGAATTCTGGCCGATGTGTCGGAGAACTACAGGAAGTGTAGACCAGAGACACCTGTTGAGGAGATGGTGCTGTACTAATCTGATACAGTATATATATTGTTTACTTAGTACTTATGTAGCTACTTTTTTTGTATTTATATTTTTCCCCACCTTTTGAACCTTTACAGGTCGTAGATGTGGGTCAAATGATTCTGGAGAGACTGCAAAAGATAGAAAGGTTAAGAGATGCACTCCAGCTCCTAAAGGTGTGTTTAGAACCTCCGTCCTTAAAAACACACATTTTTGTCCCATTAAGCCATTGATAGATGGTTAATAATGATGGTGCTGGAGATGGTGTTGATGATGATGATGGCGGCTGTGAGGGTGATGATTATGGTTATGATGATGATGATGAGGACGGTGATTCTAATGAGGTGATTCTAATGATGGGGGCAGAATAGCCTAGGCTATTGGTAAGAAGATTATGGTCGTTATGGTGACGATGACGATAACGTTGATGGTGCCCAATCAGAGCTCTTGTCACAGAGAGGTCCGTGAGAGCCACAGAGTGTTCTCTGCACTGGTGAACTCCATGGAGAAGAGCCACAAAGTGGTTGTCACCACTATTGAGGAGAGGCAGAGAGAGGAGGAGAAGAGAGTGGAGGCCATCGTAAAAGAGCTTGAGCAGGAGATCAAGCAGCTGAAGCGCCAGAACGCTGGCTTTAAGGGTTCTCAGTTTCACCTCGACTGTGAACAAAGCGTTGACACGGAGCTGGCTGGGTTGGTAAGCAACTAAATCCTTTTCTGAATTCAGATCAGAAGCCTTAATAGTGTTGCTGCCATGACTGTGTGAATTATATTCCCATCCGTGTTTGTCTTATACAGCACATCACGTCTTCTGACATGAAAGACTGGTCCAAGGTCACTATGGAACCTGATCTTTGTCTTGGGATCACCAGGAAGGCATTGTCAGACCTGATGGATAGAATAAAAGCAGAGGTCAAAAGGCTCTCAAAATATGGTGACTCCAGTAAATCTTTATGTGTAATATTACCGTTTAATCCATTATTTTTGTGTGTTTTCTGTTATATGTACAATCACTGAAGTTGTAACTGCTTCCTTCCTAGAACTTAAGAGAATACAGAAACACACAGGTAGGTATTTAACTACAAGATCCACTAGTCTTTTTCATTTAGTCAACATTAGCCTGAGATTGATAATCTCTCTTTTTTGTTTGTTAGTGGAGGTCAATCTGAGTTCCAAGACAGCCCACCCTGTCCTGTCCGTCTCAGAGGACAGGAAAGAGGTCAGACACACAGACAAGCTACAGGAGGTGCCAGACAACCCCAAGAGGTTTGACCGCGTAGCATACATCCTTGGCAGAGAGAGCTTCAGTGGTGGGAAGTACTACTGGGAGGTGGAGGTCGGCGACAAGATTGAGTGGAACCTGGGCGTGGTCAAACAGTCGATAAACAGAAAGGGCAAGTTCACCGTCTGCCCAGCTAACGGTTTCTGGACGTTAAGCCTGAACACCAGAGGCCAGTATGTCGCCAACACCTCTCCTGTGACCCCTGTGGCATTAGAAGAGAAACCCACAAAGGTGGGCGTGTTTCTGGATTACACAGAAGGCCGCGTGTCCTTCTACTGTGTGGAGCCTGCGATGCACATACACACCTTCACAGATACCTTTACTGACAGACTGCATCCGTTCTTTAGCCCTGGTCGTGTTTATGGAGGAAAAAACGCTGCTCCCCTCATCATCACATCAAACTTCTGCAACATCTAACTGTCTATTATATAGTATTATCTCCACTATAGATACTCTTGTTATTGGTATTTATAGAATCCATCCTGCATAGAAAAGGGTGATATTTACCTATATATAATCCCTAAATACTTTTATTACTAGTACATAATGTTTTAGATTATGTAATGGTTTTCATTTTACTTATATTTTACATCAATACAAAAATAGGCATCCAGCAGCATAAATCACTGCCCCCATCTTACTTCATTGGAATGAAAATGTCAGTGGAACCTTTTAAAAGACTAAATAGGAAAAATAAGGGAAGATGAAAAGCCCAAACCAAGGAACAGGAGAATGATTATAAAGATCAAAAAACGAGAAGAGAATGGTTTTGTTGGGTTGAATGGATGACGGGGGGAGCAGAATGAGACAGAGGTTGGTGAGTTGTAGGGAGGGGGGCATGGCAGAACAGCGG
>JAODLI010073994.1:0-13676 GCA_027575585.1 Percopsis omiscomaycus
GAAAAAAATATATATATGTGTATGTGTGTGTATAAATAAATATATATATATATATATATATATATATATTTTTTTTTTAATATGTATGTGTGTGACATGAGAATCCAGTACTTTGAAAGCCACTTTCCCTGTTGGAGAGTAGCAGTTGTCAAACCTGGTTCAAGTGTGTGTCTGTTTAGGGGGTCTGGACCTGGCCATCGAGGGTCCCTCGAAAGCAGAGATCAGTTGCCATGACAACAAAGACGGGATGTGCACAGTGACATACATGCCCACTCTACCTGGGGATTACAGCATCCTGGTCCGTTACAACGACGCTCACATCTCTGGCAGCCCCTTCACCGCCAGGATAACAGGTCTACTGTTTATATATCTATACCGATAACAGGTCTAGTGTTGTATATATCTATATCAACACCAGAATAACAGGTCTAGTGTTTGTATATCTATACTGATAACCGGTCTAGTGTGGTATATCTATATCAGTGCTCGGTAAACAAGTGATGTTTTATAATCTTTAATGAACTGAAAGTGTTTCAAAACGTTCAGTTGGATGACACAATACTGGGGTTCAGTTGGATGACACAATACTGTTGTTTATGGTCTGTCATGCACTCAAAACCCAGTGAAAACTAGCATGTAGCAAGCTGTCCTCTCTCTGAACCAGCTAACTGTGTATTGCCTTGTTTGCCTGTGCGTCTGTGTGTGTAGAGGACAATAAGCGGAGGTCTCAGGTAAAGCTGGGCTCTGCAGCAGATTTCAGCCTGGACATTAATGAGTCTGATCTCAGTCTGCTGACCGCCTCCATACGCTCTCCCTCCGGACGCAACGAGCCCTGCCTGCTCAAGAGACTGGCAAACAACCACATAGGTACACACACACACACACACACACAGCTAGGAAATATTCCATCCGGTTGGAATCTAAACATTCCTCTCTTCCTGGTCTTCAGGGATCTCCTTCATTCCCAGAGAGGTGGGGGAACATGTCGTCAGTATTCTGAAGGCAGGACATCACGTGGCCAACAGCCCCCTCTCCATCATGGTCGTGCAATCGGAGATCGGAGACGCAAAGCGCGTGCGGGCGCACGGAGACGGCCTCGTGCACGGCTGCACGTTCGCGACGTCCAGGTTCACGGTGGATACGAGCGACGCAGGTTCGGCTCCATACGCACATGACTCCTCTAGATTCAGTTATAATGACGACATATTTAAATGAGAACAGTCCTGATGTGCCAGTGCTTCTTCACTCTGTCGGGGGTCAAGCTGTCACTCACAATGCCCAGGTGTGGTTTGGTGTGTAATTCTGTCCGAAACGCCTCCTTTTCACAGCCTCACTGTTTTATACCTAACATACAGCCAAACCTTTGCACACTTGATTGACAGTTTTTACCACTCCTTAAAGGGACATCACACTTTTTAAAGGTAGTCTTCAGTCGTCTTGTAGCAATTGCCCCAGCTTGTTTTTGTATTTGGTTTAATTTCCTTGCTTACACGCATTGTCTGAAAGCATCGCTCATTTTCTTATAAATTAATAATTTCTTAGAACCAAATGAACACTGATGTGCTCAATGGAAACCACTTCTATGATAATCTTATCTGTAGGCCTTATGCATTTTCAGTGTTACACTACATACTGCCTGTAAACTGTTATGTTTTCATATTTTTTTCATACATTTTATTCTGAAATAATGCCTTCATCTCAGCAAACACGGTGGGATTTGTAAAGTCTTCTTCATACGGAACAAATGATAGAAAAACTAAAATAAGCCTTCTGCATACTGTGGTGTTCTCCAACACAGGAGAGCTCACCTTTGGCCCTTTTTACAATATTGCTAAAGCTATGATTGTGGGGTTTAGAACTGCATAATGATGGAAAAGCAGGGAATGTGTTGTAGAATTGGTACATAAGATGCATGAGTTTTAGGTTATGGTCATTGGGTCTCAAGTTCCAGTGTTGGTGTGTAAGCCATTGAGGAAAAACTGGAACAGCGGGTGTGTTTCCAAACAAGCTTATTACTGTACTCTGGAAGTGCTATAACGCAATCAAGGAGTTTTTAAGAATCAGAAAATTAGTGAACGTTACCAATATGGGCCATTCGGAAACCTCCATAGTCTGACCAGTCCGAAAGCGGGTTTAAGAAGCACAAACACCTTTTTTTTTTAACTGACCTACTTCTGATGATGATCAAATGATTTTTTTTATGTTGATTTTCTGTTGCCTAGGTTACGGAGGCCTGGCACTGTCCATCGAGGGACCCAGCAAAGTGGACATTCAGACAGAGGACATGGAGGACGGGACCTGTGGTGTGTCCTACTGTCCCACGGAGCCCGGACAGTACATGGTGTCCATCCGCTTTGCAGAGGAGCATGTCCCTGGTACGCGTGTATACACACACACACACACACTGTTTATATACAGTACACCATGTTATAGTTTTATAAATTACTCTTTTGTGTGTGTGTGTGTGACACAACAGGAAGTCCGTTCAACGTGCATGTGACCGGCGAGGGGCGAATTAGAGAGACGATCAGCCGACGCCAGAAGGCAGCAGCTGTCACCAGCGTGGGCAGTGTGTGCGACCTGAATCTCAAAATACCAGGTACGCCCGCACATCATACGCAGACTGTGTATACATGTATAGACGCATACATGGATAGTGATGTGTATCGAGGAGTTACTATGGTAACAGACACTGCTCTGGGCTCTGCTTAAAGTCAAAAGAGGGACAACTTTCGAGTCCGGTTGCATCCCATAACCAGAGGTAACGTGCTAACGTGCCTTGTTGTTGTCAACTTCCAATTTTGGTAACCATGACAGCCAGCCAGTCAGAAAGGGGGGCTTACTGGGGGTTACTGACCAATCCAAGATGAGGTGTGCTGCGGCGGTGTTTCCTGTCCACTTCCTGTCTCTGTGATACCTCTACGGTCTGACCTCTGCTTTCTTTTCATTGAGCTACTGTTTCTCTTCCATCGTTGAATTTTCCACTCCATTTTTCTGTTTCCTCTTCTTCCCCTCTTTCTTTCTTTCTGTCTTTCTTTCTCCTTCCTCCTCCTCCTTTCCTCTCATCTCTCCTCATTCAGTCTCCTGGTTTCTTCTTCTCCTGTCTGAGGAGCTCCTATGTCACTCCTCCTGGTACTCCTCTGGGCGTGTCCTGCGCTGGTCTGGAGCTCCCAGCAGGGCGTGGCACTGCCACCCTGCCCACTACCCTGGTCTGGCTCCAGGACGTGTGGGCGGGGCCAGGTGCTGTAGTGGCGTGTGGTTGATTGACGGGCGGCGTGTGGAGGACGGTGCGTTTTAGAGACACCCAGCTTTGTAAGGACACGCATTGGAGCTGTGTGTGTGTGTGTGTGTGTGTGCGCGCTTGTCACCTGATGCGTTCGGTTTGGCCTTCTGCTTGTGAAGGCCAACCTACAAATACGCCGACCATAGACCATAGTGATAACATAACATCGCCATAAGGTAACAGAATAACAACACAACAGCCAACCCGATAGTCTTTATATATACACATATTCCCCTCTGTCTGGTTATGATTTGCACTTGAAGCTCCGGTTCCTGAAGATATGGCTCTCATGTGATATTAAATATGAAATGTATGCGTGTTGTGTATAATTGTGCCGGAACAGTGGACGTCTAGCATCACAGAGTCTCTTGACAATACAATACGCTACTGTAAATAATTAAAGAAAACAATTTTATATACTAGAACTAGTAGTAGTGTCTACTTTACATGATCTCTATGCATCTATCTCTCTGTGTAGACATAGACATGCAGGAAGTCACCGCTGAGGTCGTTTCCCCATCGGGGGTCAGTCGGCTGGCTGAGCTGGTCGCCGCGGACAACGGCACGTACATCGTGCGCTTCGTGCCCACCGAAATGGGCGTGCACAGTGTGCACGTGAAGTACAGGGGTGTGCACGTTCCGGGCAGCCCGTTCCAGTTCACGGTGGGTCCGCTGGGCGAGGGAGGGGCAGGCAAGGTGAAGGCTGGAGGGCCTGGACTGGAGAGGGGATACACTGGCGAGAGAGGTACACACACACACACACACACACACACACACACACACACACACACACACACACACACACACACACACACACACACACACTGTATTATGCAAATCATAATCCCAATCTATCACAGGTTAAATGACATGAGCTGTCTGTCTGTCTTTCTGTTTTTTATCTGCCTGTCTCTCTATTTCTCTACCTGTCTCTCGTCTGCCTCTATGCTGTGTCTGTCTGTCTCTCCGCTGCCCGTCTGTCTCCCTCCGCTGTCTGCAGCCGAGTTCAGTATCTGGACCAGGGAGGCGGGGGCTGGGGGGCTGTCTGTGGCGGTGGAGGGTCCCGGCCGCGCTGAGATTGACTTCCAAGACCACCGAGATGGTTCCTGTGGGGTCTCCTACATCACCCAGGAACCTGGTACACATACACACACACACACTATCCTGGTAGGTGTGTAGCTTGGCTAAACACCTGCCAGCTTTAGTTATTTTTATGTAAATGCCATGTTTTCATGATTGGGTTAATCAGAGGTGCTTTGATGGATGGTTAAATGGATATTCTCTCCTCTCTTCCAGGTGATTACGAGGTATCGATAAAGTTCAATGATCAGCATATTCCAGACAGTCCTTTTCTGGTTCCTGTCATGGCTCCGCCCACCGACGCTCGCCGACTCACCGTTACTGGCCTTCAGGTGAGACCTGGCCTATCTGGCCCCCGGGTCAAACACACTGGTTTATATACGCTGTGTGCTTGACTGTGTGTGTGTGTGTCCACCAGGAGTCAGGGTTGAAGGTCAATCACCCAGCATCCTTTGCGGTGCGTCTGAATGGAGCACAGGGAGACATGGACGTCAAAGTTCACAGTCCATCTGGAGCCTTACTGCAATGCGTTGTCACGGAGCTAGAGCCAGGTGAGAGAAGGATGGGTGAGATTCGCATGTAGACAGTCAAAGATGGAAGATAAAATACTAACTTGAATAGTTGTTGTTGTTGTGTATTTTCCTAATTCCTATGTTGTTATAATATTATTATTCCTATAATATCTCAGATAAGTATGCGGTGCGTTTCCTGCCTCGGGAGAACGGCCTTCACTCTATAGACGTGAAGTTCAACGGAGCTCACATCCCAGGAAGTCCCTTCACCGTCCGTGTGGGAGAACCTGGAATGACTGGAGATCCGTCTCAGGTGACTGCCTACGGACCCGGACTAGAGACTGGAACCACAGGTTGGTCTGCCTGACTCTTAATGCCTGTCTCTCTCGGTTTATTTTTAGGTTTTAAAAAAAATATATTTTCTTTATATATAACTCATGGATATTCTTTGTTTTTTTTAATGTATTTTTTTCCTATTTCACTTCTGTCTCTATAGAAATGAAATGGCAAACTATGTCAGCCTTAAAGAGGAATGTTTGTCCCGCAGGTTCCCAGTCAGAGTTCTTCATCAACACCAGCCGGGCGGGGCCCGGGGCCCTGGTCCTCACCATTGAGGGTCCTTCTAAGGTGAAGATGGACTGCCAGGAGGCCCCCGAGGGCTACAGGGTCAAGTACACGCCCATGGCCCCTGGAACCTACATGGTTAGCATCAAGTTTGGAGGCCCCCAGCAAATCACTGGCAGCCCCTTCAGAGCACGAGTCACAGGTACTCTATCGCCCTCTAGTGGCCGTAAGCATTGCTTATAGAGCCTTCCATGAAGCACGTTGTATAGTGCTTATAGAAGCTCGGTGGATATTTGCTTGTTTCTGGGTCTAACCTCGATAAGGCTGGGTCAGGTGTGCTCTGCTTTTTAGTCTCAGGTTTGACTGTCAGCCTGTCCTCTTTCAGGTCCTCGGCTAGTGAACGTGACCAACGCCAGTGAGACGTCCACCATGACAGTGGACTCGGTCCTCAGGGCCTCCAGCAGCAGCGGCCTCTCCATGAGCGAGCTCCCCAAGCAGGGCCCCTCTGACGCAAGCAAGGTGCTGAGTCGAGGCCCAGGCCTCAGCAGGGCCACAGTGGACCAGAGGAGCAGCTTCTCTGTGGACTGCAGCAAGGCTGGTTAGTAGAGCTCAGAAAAACAGATTTCCTCCCTGAAGCCAGTTCACATCCGCTTCTGCCGATCCCAATTTACGGTGCCATTTTTGCATCATTGTTGAAATGTATTTTCCGAGTATATCTGAACATACAATGCGAGTCTGTTAGGATGTTAAATTATAATTTAATCAGTTAAAGTACACACTAACTTGATAAGCTACCAAGTCTCAGCAGTTGTCACAGCAGCCAATGTTCATATGGTAACTCCTCTCCTCTGCTCTCCTCTCCTCCCAGGTAAGAACATTCTCCTGGTTGGGTTGCAGGGTCCCCAGGCTCCTTGTGAGGAGGTGCTGATTAAACACACTGGGAACCTGCACTACGACATCAGCTACCTGCTCAAGGAACGAGGAAACTACATCCTGGTCATCAAATGGGGAGACGACCACATTCCTGGGTCTCCCTTCCATGTCCAGGTCCCATAGTTTAGCTGGATACTTGTCAGCCACTGTGCCAATTTGCATCCTTGTTGTATTTAGAAACCACACTGTGAAGCAGGTCCTGTTCAAATGTCGCAAAGCTTAAAACCATATTTTTTCCTAACTACTAAATGACTGCAGTAAGAAAATATAATTCTTATAAAAGGAAGAAATGTAAAATAAAGGTGAACGTATACTGTAAGTAACGTAAGTAAATCTCCAATTTCAACATACAACATATATTTGGAGCAGGTCATTAGGCAAAAAAAACTTTGGGTTAGGGTTTTGTTTTTTAACAAAAATATTGATTTTGAGATTCATTGCTAGACTAAATGAATAGTGGACATTGCAGTGATTTAGGGAGGCAAAATGGATACCAGAAAGGCTGTGTTCATAAAATATCTTCTTTTTTTTTCTGCCCTGAAATTTTTCTAAATTACTGAAGGGTATTTAGTTGAGAATAATTATTTCTTCAAAGCCTAAAGCAAAATGTGCAGTAAACAAGCTAACGGTTAAATGGAGAGAAAAAAAACGCTTGGTTGTAGAGAGAGGTAGTTGCTTTTCAGGTCTACTAAATTTACACTAAACCACTGCTTTTTCTATCCTGATTATGGTAACTAACAACTATTTGTAACAAAAATGCCCACTTAATCAAGATGAATACCTAGCATTGTTTTAATGCAGCTATGTAGTTGGATGTCACTTAAAAGCTGAGTAAAGTCTGGAGGACAAGCTGTATACCTGTGTTCCTTTACTACTGATGTTTATTTTTTTAATGAGCCTATAGTTCCCAGAATTCCTTGCGTCAATGATGTTGCCGTGACAACTCGTACTGCTGCCTCCTGCCTGTGCCAGACCTTAATTGCATTGTCATTATCTTTCCCTCAACATCTTATAAATGTATTTGTGATGATGTATATGAACAAATTAATCATGTGTCTAATGTCTTGAGGTTTGTAGGTCTTAAGGGTTCAGGACTAGGGTTTAAATCTGATCTGACACACAATAAATGAACCCAACTTGTATATGAAACATTCTGATAGGACAGGTTTGTTTTATTCCAAACTTTGTATGCTAATGTAACACAGAACACATTTCCATCAAGTGGCCAAAATATGGTGTTGTAAATGTAATAATTGGGTATTTTTATATGTATAAATGTGTCTAGTCCTTTCTGGGAGTAAGAATTCTGAAATATAAGGGGTTTCCTTACATTTCCATGTAATTATATATTAGCAAAAAATATGACTGGAACTTTTTTGAGAAAAAAGTGGATTAAAGAATATTCATAAAATAAACCTTTTGTACAGATTTTGTTTGATCAAGGTGTTGAGGTCTGAAGACTGTTAATGTGCATTTTGTAACAAGCATTTCAAACAAACAGGGAGCTGATATGGAAATGTACTGTGGATGGGGAAAAGGTGAATGAAAAATGCTATTGAGTTTATACAGAATAACTCACTTTGTAAAGAATATTTGTAGTTAATAAATTCTAATTACTACCCATTTGTAGATTAGGCTACTTTAAATTTTATAGTTTCATATATTTTACATTTGCACTACAGTATGCGTAGATTTATACTAGTACTTGCTGTGACTATAGATTAGACTAGTGAACTATTACTAGTTTTAGGTTAAACTAATAAATAAAAAATAAAAATGGGTTAAATAATTAACAGATACCACGTGCTGGCTTCGTGGTTGGCTCCGTTACCATTACTGTGTGTGTTGTAGAGAGAGAATAAGAGCTGTGTGTTCTCGTGTTTCAGTGTTGTTACTGACCCATCGGGAGACTACACATTGACCAAGACCACAACAGAGCTACGGTACAATCATTGGCTTTTAGGTTTGTTTTTTAAATTGATTCAAGTTCCTTCTGGCAGTTTATGGCTTTTTGCAGTGTAATGAATGACGCATGCATTTGAAAGCTGAAATTAAATACAATTATTTAGAACAAAACGACTAAATATACTGTATTTACAAAAGACAACAGCAACTTTAGCATAGCTGATCAACGAAAGCAAACAAACTTTTGTACAACCAGTCAACGCATTAACGTATTTTACGTTTACATTTACACTCCAATCCATAGAAGCAGAAACTTGAATGGGAAAGTAAATACATGCTTTAGGGGTCCAGTCCTAATCATTTAATTCAATAATTGTGTAGGGGCTACCATTATTGGGTATTCATTTATAAATCCTGTGAAGGAATTGAATATAGCAGTGAATTAAAAACACAATAACGATCACATCAGAGAGCAAGACAGTTGAGATTAATATTGTTGTTGGTTGTATTATTATTATTACTATATCATTTATCAGATGACGCGGACCCTTATGACGACTAGGGAGCAAAACTGTTACCGGGAGAGGATCCTGAAGGAGGTGTATACCCAAATGGCGTGGAAGAAACGTTACGCAGCAGACTATCCATCCTGCTACAACCCCCGCACCAAAGCTGCATTACCACGGTGAGGAAGCTTCAACCTGCCTTGAGTTGACGAATAGACCTCAGGTTGGAGTTGGCCTGAGCTATGCTGCCGATCAGCAAACTGCATTCTCAAAAGAACCAATCATGAAGAAGCGCTCAGCTGTCCGACCCTAACGGGTGCAACAGAACTCACATAAGAGGAGGCAATCAAGTGTGGTCGTTGCATGTCCAGACAGGCCTGAGAAGAGGCCTAACCAGGCACAAAAAAACAAGCTAGTAACCTATAAGTCTGACCCAGCGTGGGGTTCTATCTTCACTAGTGTACAAAGGGCAGGGGTGCAGAACATAGACTTGCCTCCTGTCCTCCAGTGTCTGACCGGCTGGAGGTTGGTCTTGTAGGCTTGGTTTATTCCGTTTAAGATCGTACTCAAAGTAAGGGAAAAAAAACCTTTCATAGTTCCACTGTTGGCTTGGAAAATCCCAAATTATTTCTGAGCTATATCTTTGGAAATACTGGTGCATCCAAGCAACTTAATAATTTTTCCTGCTCGGGTGTTAAATGCGACTTTGATGTTTCCGACATCATTATGGTAACAAGTGGTAACAACACTTTAAGGAAACATTTAGAGCTGTTGTGTTTGCTCCTCCCCTCAGGGCTGCCCTCCCTCCGTTAACCAAGGCACCCGAGAAGCAGAAAGCCCCCTCTCCACCTCCTCCCGCTCCACCCCGTCCTCCTCCACCCCCTCTCCAAGCAGACCAGAAGAGGACCAGTGGGGGGCCCCTGATGAGACCAGCATCCCCCCAGACCAGACAGATTCTGTACCAAACCTCCACCCCCCATGTAGTGTTGTGTTATGTACTCCTTCTTATTACCCCAGTTTATAATAATAATAATCATATGTAGACCTGCATGCGAGATGTAATGAGAGATAATGTCATCTGATTTGGATCAAACTTATGTTGACGTTTGGTCACTTTTATATGTTTCTAAAAAAGGGGTTTTGAACTTTAGTTAAACCCTCAACTCATAGTTCTCAAGTTACTGCAGTTTGTTGTTTTAGAGTTTAGAGTTGTGAGATCAGTTGTGTTGTCTGAAAGGGCCAGGAAGTTCTGGACTAATTTTGAAATCTGTCTAAGATATCATTTAGATAAGTCAAATTTGGCATTTTGGGCTCAAGTGTGACATCATCTCTGGATTGTAACCAATCATCTCTGGATTGTAACCAATCATCTCTGGATTGTAACCAATCATCTCTGGATTGTAAACCAATTATCTCTGGATTGTAACCAATCATCTCTGACCTATCCTCCCACTCCCAGTCAGATAGCCAATCAAAGTAGGCCATATTAAACAAAAGTGCAACACCAAATGCTCGGCTCAAGAGAAAAACACCAAAATATCAGTTGAATTGGAATGGTATGGGGCCTTAAATAATAGACTTTCATGTCACTTTTGTGTTGAAGTTTGTGGAATGCAGTATATATATCCTCTTAACAAGAACAAAATTACTAACACAAATTTTTGACAGGAAAAGGGGCGGTGCCTATACCTGAGAAGGCGTGGGCAAATGAGACCTGAGGAGAAGTATGACTTTCCTTTGCTATCATCCTGGGAGTACGGCTGGAGACTGGGTAAGGTGAATTGTCTAGAGTCTAAGATAAACACGTTCTAATCATGTTCTAATATGTATAGGTTCTGTATTTATACTATTATGTTTTTAACAAGCTCTAAAATGTAATTCTATATGTTCTTCTAGATGTTTTATAAGTGTGATCAATACTTGTACTAAATCTTTTCTAATGGTGTTCTAAATCTGACTTGATTGTGCTCTTTCTGTGTTTTAATAAAGCGAACTTATGACAAAGTTTAGCTATAGCTACGGCTGTGTGGGCTTAAATATTTGTGAAATAGTTAGTGTGTGTATTTGTGTTGCAGGTAACTACAGCATGGGCTGCAGTACTCCAGTCAAAGGGAGGTCCTCCGTTGTGAAGGATACCTTCTACAGCCGGAACGGAGTGTTCAACATGCCGTCTGCCACAGACACACTGCTGGTCTGAACTATAGGGCCGGAACAATCCCTCAGGGCTTTGTCAATCTGTTGCCCAGTTGTTTCATCTTAATTATCACTAATAATATATTAATATTAATAGTGTTTCCTCTGCCAGGTATCACAGTTCTATCAGAGTGAATTGTATTTTAAATAATGCAACAGATATTTGTTCACAGATTTATTAATTTGACCGTTTAGTCAACAGTCTGTTAACTGTGATCTGATTGGTTGGTTATTTAATGACAGTAGTACTGGCGAGTGCTGGATGAAACCCAAATAAAGACCAGGTTTGTACTGGAATTTCTAGGAAACATGGCATGATGCTGCCATTAGCCAGTACATAACCACCATACCACAGTTAATAACTTGCTAGCGTATAAAGACAACTTGCTAAAAAGTATATTACAATAAATCACTATAACTGAAGTGTAATGATGATGCAGATTAACTTTGCTGTTATACCTGTATATGAGGTTATCAAATTAACTGTGCTGTGTTATGTAGCATGATATAATATACTGTGAATTTTTTCCAGCCTATACTTTTAATGTGTATCGTGTAGAAGAAAAGTAGAAGAGAAAGTGAGTTATTAGTTTAAGCAGTGTGTGTTTGTCTATTATTGTCACATACAGTACATTTAGCTCAGGTCACCTTTTATGAAGAATTAATACATAACTCTAGGTAAGTACAAACTTTTGCAACTCTGTGTCGAGATAAACTGTATATCTCGACACAAAGACTATCACATACACTACTCTACTGTCTATATGTAAATATATGAATAGTCTACTACTGTACAGTATCTATAGAGATAAAATATTCTGTCTATACAGTATTTAGAGGTTTGTGTAGATGCTCAAGATTAGACACTTTATTAAAATTATTTATTCCAGAATTTCAAACTTTTCTTATCAATGGTCATCATTTGAGGAAATAAAATCAATTACATCTGTCAATAATGTGGGACACTAGTTATCATTCAGAACATTACAGTAATAGAGAACAAACAAAAAATCATGTAACATAATAGGGCAACAAAAGGCCTCATGACCTAACTGGCCATTGGGGTTGAAGATGTTGCTTTTGTGCTGTTGTCTATTTGTTTTGTGTTCTAGTTGGTGGGAAATAGCAGGACGCCGGTAAAGGTATTGTCGGCCAAGTTTTGTACGGTGACGACAGAGTTGTGTTCAGTCGGACGCAGAGAAACCTCGTCTCCAACCTCCAGATCAAAGATGGCCGACCCAGATGTGACTAAGAAACTGTCTAACGAATCACAGAGTTTGAGTTTGACCTCTGTGCCCTTCATCAATTGCAGGCACACCTGTTATAATCAGCATAAATATTCATTAGTTATCATGTAATATAGTGTATTAGTGTATAGTGTATTAATATTAGTATTAATATTTAAGTCATCTGAAATTATATATATTATGGTACTGTATATTCATACCATGATATTGATTATAATTAATATGAATATTTTATTTTATTTTAATAATAAACATTTATAAAGGCTTTAATAACACCTTGACTATAATGACAGACATAGTCAGTTAGGCCTTAATTCACTAAGCTAAGGGCAACGAAAACAGTGGAAGCTCTGTCCTGTCTGCTTGGCAGAGGTTAGCAGGCGTTCACAACCAATAATGGAGATAAAGTGCTAGAGCTTACTATAGATTTGGTTTACTGCTAGATAGAGGAAGCAGTGAAGACGTAGAGTACATTGACATCCCCAACATCTTTCATGTCTTGTCTTGCTTAGTGGATTACGGCCTTTTGACAGACAGATAGGGAGACAGACAGACCAGGTTCTTAGCAGACGCGTGGTAGGTGAAGAAATAGACTCCTTTAATTCTGCAGTGAAACACTCCATTTTGGAGGGACTCTCCTCGTTTGTCCTCCCCAAGGCCCGAACGGATCACTCTGATTGGACGATAGACAACATCAGTTTGTAAAGATTATAATTTTCGGCTAAAATTGTTTGTAATGGGATTATATTGTTTGAGCCAACCGTAAAGACACTACAGACAAGATTCTTGTACTCAGTAATGATTATACGTTTTTGAGTTTGACTGTGGCAGGCTATGTAGTGAGGGATGTCAAAAACAGATGTTTATGGAGATGCATAACCAGATCTTATATTTGCTTTTATCGATCATTTGCTATGATAGCATTCACTTTGGTAACGATATTGTTTTACTAACCAATTTGATTTACATAATCACAACACTACATTTCAAAAAGTTGTCTGTAGAGGCTTTACATTTTGAATAATGGTCTTAAGAGTAATAGTCTTAAAACTTGAGTATGATAGGTTAGACTGACCCACTGAACGCCATTGGTTGGCCACTGGTCGGAGAACGCAATGAAAATTGTTGTTTGTATGAAAAAATGGACTGTTTTTCATCCACCATGGTCGATGAACGACCCTTCTCTCCACGGGGCCCCAGAGGGCCTGGGGGGCCAGGCAAACCCTCATCCCCCTTTAGACCAGCTCTGCCAGGTGGGCCAGCAAGTCCTAGCTCCCCTTTCTGGCCTTTAGAGGACAGTCCTGCCTCACCTGTGTATTGTATATGGAAGTGGGATTAGGGGGCACACCTATTCTATAAACTACACACTCCTGTACTACACGTGTGTGTGTGTGTGTGTGTGTGTGTGTGTGTGTGTGTGTGTGTGTGTGTGTGTGTGTGTGTGTGTGTGTGT
>JAODLI010073995.1:0-13675 GCA_027575585.1 Percopsis omiscomaycus
GCTAGAAACACACAAAGGATGTAAGGATGCATGTGCAGTATGTTTGTTTGTTTAGCTCCATGTGAGAGAGAGATAGAGCCATGTCTGAGTGAATGAGAGGAAACAGAGGGAGGAGTGTGAAGAGAGAGAGAGAGAGTAAAGTCTGAGTGAATGAGAGGAAACAGAGGGAGGAGTGTGAAGAGAGAGAGTAAAGTCTGAGTGAATGAGAGGAAACAGAGGGAGGAGTGTGAAGAGAGAGAGTAAAGTCTGAGTGGAACAGAGGAAACAGAGGGAGGAGTGTGAAGAGAGAGAGTAAAGTCTGAGTGGAACAGAGGAAACAGAGAGTGCAAAGAAAAGGAGTGAGAGAGAGGGAGAGCGAGGCAAGGTTGTGAATGACTATTCTATAAGAGCATATGCAGCTGGGCAGTGGGCTGGCAGTCACCACCGTGGGCCATACATCCTCATTACGGACCCTGCTGCTTGCCTGTAGGTACTGAACATCCACAGAACACACACACACACACACACACACACATGCCCGTGTGCTTCGTGGGGGACACTGGTGGCTGGCGTTCGGTGTCTGTGCGAATAGGCGGAAACAGACAGAATATGGGTGAAGACAAAAGTAGTTGAAATAGTGGGACTTTATTAGACCCTCATGTGACCTGGCATGCTCACAGCTCTCTGCAGGGCTAACAAGGGGAAGGTGTGGGGCAGGTGTCCACACTGGGAGATTTAAACACGTAGCTAAGTGAGGACCTGGAGGAACACAAAAAGAGTTACGGCGACACTTGCTAAGACAACTGTTTTCTTTTAATGTCTGGCCTCTTCAGGTGTGGCTGAGACGTTTGGTTTGATCATAGATTTATGAAACCCACCCACTCGCTCACATGAAAGCAGCCATTTGCATAGAAAACAGATACCCTGGTGTAAACACTGTCTTTCTCTTCTCACACACGCGCACACGTGCACACTCTCACACACACACACACACACATGCAAACTAGAGGGTAGTAGAGTGCTATTATGTCTGACAGCAGATTTGCAGTAGTGAAGTGATGGAAGACAGACTGCTGTGTTGACAAGGACGGATAGAAATGTCTCTTTCTTCCTATTTCCCCAAGGGCATTGATAAGAGGGGACATTTTAATTTGCCGGGTCAAACCAGATGCTTTAAGACTACTGACAGGACTCAAGGCAATCTAATGGGCTTCAGAGTACTGCATTGGCAAAAGGTAATGCTGGAAAACCACTCCTGCATCTGTCCTATGTTGTTTCTCCCCCCTTTTTATTTTATGGAGATGACACTGAATTAGCTACTAGGCCAAAAGGGATTAAAATAATGGATTTGAATACATTGCATGCCACGTAATTCAAATTAAGAGTCTAAGTGGTGTTTCTCTGGGCGAGTAAGTGAGGTCAATACGCTATAATGTTCCTCGGAAGTCAGTTCCATGGGACACAGTTCTTAGGGGGAGAGCTCCACCTATTCTGGGAGATTTTCCAGGGAGTTAGTAAGAGAGATGAGGGTAAATGGGAGGCCATAGAGATTATGGCAGAAATTGTGTTAGTGAACTATGGTTCATTAGGGTGTACAAAGAACCATTATCTTAGAAATCTTGTCTAAGACATTTATCTTTCAGACCTAGCTAGTGGAGTAGGCCTACCTACAGAATAATGCTAGAGTGTAATTACTCAATATTAGGCTATAACTTGCTCCAGAAACCTAATGTACCTCTTCAAAAGCAGTTTTTTGTTGATCTAAATGTGGACAGGGAATTCAGTTGGCTGGCTTGCTACAAATATGCCACTAGAATGGCCTGTGAAATTACACCTTTGCCATAGCAACAGACCAGCGAGCTGAGGCTCATTGACTGAGTCAATGCTTATTTCCGTGGCAACCATATCCAATTTTCAGCTATCTAGTCCTTCTGATACATTTAAAAATACATTCTAACTCTCTTACATAACAAAATACAGTGTGTACAGTGCATGCAGGTGCTTTGATATTGATATGTGTAGTGTCTATCACAGTAGCTAGAAAACAAAACAAAAATTGTAATTTAGTACTTCCACATAACCTTGATGCAAACAGATACAGATATTTTAAAAATCCCCAAACCTCCCGGATTGCAGTGACAAATGGTGGATCATCGCTCTCTGCACAAATCATTCTCGCCGTGACAAGAACAAAAACCATATCCGCTCAGGTTGTAATATCTTGGGGATGTCACTGTTGAGTTGCTACCACATATTCTCCCTCATGAACAAGGTGCCTGTAGAAGCAGCACGTAGCTAGCTACCACCAGAAACTCGCCGTGTGAAGCTTTGTCCGACACGATCGATACATTGGAGGTAATGTTTAATGAGGTGGCAGCAGGAGGGTGGGGGGTTCGACGGGGCGCGGGGTGAAAGGCTGGTATCAATCCGGAGGTATTAAGGAACCAATTTGAAGCATTCTTTGATGTCTTGTGGGTTGCTGAGTTTCTGAGCTAACAAGAAGGTTCAGTGCTCCGTGTTCCCTCATCAGCTGGTTTTAAAAATCTCACTCAGCTCACGCTGACGAGCCGCGCTACTAAATGTACGCTTTCAGGAAGAAAAGAAAAACAAATAGTGGTGAAAAATCTGTTTTTATCTTGTCTCCCGAGCAAGGGATTACACCTGTAATAACATATGAAATGATAGCAGCCAAACAGAAAGCCTGATCAAAGAAAACGTGTAGACACAAAAAAATCTGTGTGAACGGCATAAGTCCTTGAAGAGCAGGTGTTCAAGTAGATGATATAGGCTGAGGCAATAGTAGAGGGGAAATTATTACAGCTAGCTCGCATCCTCTTTACAAATACAAATGATACAGAGTCAATATCACATTCTAGTATTGATTGACCGACAGGCCTTTCTACATTGAAGCTAATCATCACTTTTCAGCGCTGGGGGATTCTTAAGAGTCTCAACCAGCAAGGCAAATCTTCATTTAGTTTCCTACCTTCCACTTTCAAACGGCCTTGCGCCTCCTCAATTGATTATTATGAAGCCGGTGGTCGAATGTGAGCTCTTGTTATTTCATGTGAGTGTAGCTAAGAGCCATTGATCACTGCTCAACAGTAGGACATCTCAGGGGTAATAATGGAGCATGGAGCATCACAATCATAATGTCCCTAAACATTAGGTCCATTGGTAGTGTAAGAAGTTGTACCTGATGTGGAGATATCGACTGGAGCCATTGATTACTGCTGTCCATCATCCAAACTTATACAGTATATTAAAAAGAAAAAAAAGGACAGCTCAACCCATAAGTTAGTAGATTTTTTAAATAATTATTTATTTATTTCATTTATCTATTTATATATGTAGTATGATGTATGAATTGAAAGTATTACTGTAGACCTGAGTCATGTCTGATACAGCACTTTGAACCATGTGCCATCGATACAGTACATAGACCTCAATCCTGTCCTCTGTTCTTCATAATGTGTGTGCTGCAAATGTCATGACTAGCCTTTTGAAATGTGTTTCTCAGCTCTATACAATAGAATTACCCATTACCGGATGAACATCTGTAAAGGGATATCTTTAAATAGATGCATTTTTCACTTATTTTCCAGACACTGAAAATTGTAGCCTTTAACCATTTTGCAGTTGCAGGATTGACCATTATTAATTAGTAGACTTTTTACTACAAAAGTGTAAATTCTAAGCAAAGGAAGAAAACATCAGATTGTTAGGGTTCTTGTGTGGGAAGTGGGAAATGCAAATTAGCGCCAGTAAGCCTTTTTTTTATACGTTGACACAGTGCTTTCCAACAGAAAAACAACATGGTGAGAGACTTAAAAATCACTAAAGACTAAAGACAAATACCCATGATATACACAAATGCTAATGTTTCTACAGTAGGTTACAAAAATCAACTTCAATTCAATTACATTTCATATTATATAATGCTGCTGCATTCAAGGACGCTTCAAATTCGTCATCAATGGGAATTAAGACTTTTTAAGGAAGTACCAGCGTTGGCCACCATACCAGTTCGGAAGCAAGCCTCGCGCCTGGTCCTGGTCCTGGGGGCCTGGTGCTGGCCACGGGCCTAGTTAACATCCCCAAAACAAAACGTTGCACTAATCCCAATTAAGGTCCTGTAATGAGGGGAGGCTGCACTCCAGCAGGAAACGCCACGCTGCATCACCTAAACTCAATTACACTGGCAGCAAGGAAAACAATGTCACAGAGGGTAGTGTCTGAGTGTGTGTCTGTGTGTGTGTTGCTTGTTTGTAAATAAGAAAACAGAATGGAAACCAGAATGGAAATGGAGTTTTCTGCCTGTTTTACGTCTTTGGTCAAAAAGTCACAAGCTAACAGAATTGTTTCAGACAGAAAAAAATAAGTATAATTTGTGGATGTGTTGATACGTTCACTTCAATTAAAAGGATATTTGAATTGAATTAACTAATACAAACCAATTTGAGTTGCATACAGTATATGCTATATTGCTTTTAAATTATTACTTTCTTTTCAAACTACAAATGGGCTTTAATGGAGAGAGCACATCTTTATGGAGCACACAGGTAACCCACTGCTGAAATTAAATTTGTGTCTAACATTATTATAGACTGGATTTCCATTGCCTCCTATTCCCCCAATTTGTACTGCCTGGGTGCTCATTTGGTCTATTTTCATGTAGAAACATTCTTATTTTCTTCTGTGCGGGAGTTAGATGCGATTATATTTACAGATATATATATTTTATTTTGTTAACTTATTTTGACAATATTTCAGAGTTCAAATTCTTTTTATAGTATTTTCTATCAATCAATGTTTCTTTGGCTATAAAAAAATTAACATGTACAAAACTTTGCAGACTCTGCCGACAGATTATCAACAATTGTCTTTCAGATGGATTATTTAGAAATTTGCAGTTTAATTAAGTTTAATCCAGTTTAATTAAAGTTGCATTGTTACACGTAGGTGACTCATTCAAAAGATAAAAGCACAAAGACAGATTGTTTTTAGTGTGTCACAGTGTGTGGCAAATATTTTACTTGGCTTGCAGCTTCTAAAATGCCACTGTCAATGGCTTCAAGCTGTCACGACATACAATAGTTTAAATATGATAAAAATCTGGCCCCATGAGCTTCCAAATTTTGTAATTTTGCTACATTGCCACATTGCTGGACTGAGCCGAGTGTATTACACACTATTTTAGTTTTCACAATCTGGGGTATTCAATTACAATTTGACTTGCATGGTGCATTTCACTTGCAGGAGGCCCGTGACTACAGAGTGTGAGAGTGGATCTGTAGAGAAAATATCCCATCATATGTGTGGCCCCCTGGCTCAATCCATTCTCACTGACTTGGCCACTTGTTGGAAATGGGATCGTAAAAAAAGTGCAGAACTCACTCTAATTTAGGTCCTCCGTTTTAATAATAATGTTGGACCTATCAAAGTGAAGGAAACTTTGGGGAAACGTTGTAGGAGCTCAAATTAGTTTGAAAACGTCTGTCCAGTAGTTCAGTAAGGCAGTTGTGAAGGTAAAGACCATTTTGTCATTTAAAGCAGACTTTCTCTCTCTCTTATTGTAACCCAAAGGAAGAGCCAGATACCCATTCATACATTCATTTGGCTATTTGACTCTAGGATTCATCAGGTATAGTGTGAATGGTATGTTGTGAATACCCTCTCAGATGTGAGATGACACCGGCACCAGAATGATGGGATGTGATTCCATTTAAATTAAAAACTCCAGTGCTTATATATAATGCCCCAATGATTTAATCAAATACATTGAAATTGATTTCTCAACTTTTGAGTTTGAGTGGTTTCGCAAAGTTTCATGATTCATCTTTTCTTGTCTTCACCTTCAAGGTGGCTTAGTTCATTGGATTTACTTGAGGTACTTACACAATACTGGATTAGTATTATTGGTGCTATTTCATCTGTTCACAATAATAACCCAGTATTGTGTAATCACTTACATAATTCCAGGTTTTCTTTATATGTGTCATGAGCGGGCAGCTCCCCTTGTTTGCCTTTCGTGTCTGTGGGTCTCCCTTTCCCCAGTATCTCCTGTCTGTATCCCTGTCTGTCTTTCGTATCCCCGTGAGGGCGTGTACCTGCTTGCCAGAGCCCTGAAAGGTCTCTTTTAAAGGTCACCCAGCCCCGATTAGACACATCAGCAGGCTATTAGCAACGAGGTAACCAACCTTTCCTCCAATCAATGAAAAGGATGCTAAGCAAAAGGACAGCTGCCTGTTGTGCCAGCCTATACCAATAATGTCACAAAGCCTCCATGTCTTAGCTATAGGAATAAAAAACACTCACAGGCAGCACTGGCAAAATAAATCAGTTATATTTTTGAGTGTGTCCTCATATAGCCTACAGTAATTGAATGTAGAACATTTGAAGGACAGCGCTGTGTATGCACAAGCATTTATGAATTTGTGTGATTTTCCCGTAATTCTTTAAATGCTTCACTTTCATTGGATTTCTTAAGGGATGTGTATCCTCCAAGTCCCTTCCGCATACGCTAATTGAATTTCCCGTATTCTTTAGAGAAACCGCTAGAAACCTTAACCTTTGGGTATTTGAAACCCATCTCAGTCAAAGTTTAAGTAAAAGCTGTGTTCTGATGTACCCATTAAATAAGACTACCTTCCAAAGCGCGCACACACACACACACACACACACACACACACACACACACACACACACACACACACACACTTTTAATCAAACAGCAGCGCTTCCTCCATGGAGGAAACATTTCATACCTTGTCCACTCCACTCCGCCCCACACCGGCTTCATTTGTTTAACACTGCAGAGGCAACGTAGCAGAGAAGACATTTAGGAGTGTCCACTGCCTTGATGTATGCCTCCATTTGGCCCCTGAATTCATTGCGGCTCTTCTTGTCCACCCATAGATGAGACAAATGAATGCCACTATACAATCGGCGAGTTTAATCATGTCTAAAGAATGGTGTCTACAGTGTGTCCAGACAAAGCACGAGATATATATATATATACAGTATATATATATATATATATATATATATATATATCTCAATATATCTCAATATATATATCAAACTGTGAATAAATACTGTAAGTTGGCCGCTAGTGGTATACTCAAGAGGTGTCATAATAGCTCTAGCCCGGTCATCCTGTACTGTTGAATCCAACTCCCCAGCCCAGTTCCCCACTCCATCCAGAATCCAGCTCCTGTCCGGTTATCCTCCGATAACCGGATGATAGCCATTGATTTAGGCTACGTTCAGACTGCAGGCAAATCAGATTTGCTTCTCAAATCTGATCTTTTGGGACGACTGTTATATTGTAGCACCATTCATTTTTTTGTTTGGTTCTTTTAATAAATAAGCCTTGAGCATATGCATCCACTTTCCTGTGATCTTTCTGTGTGACAAGACATTTTAGGTTTAAAAAATATTATAATTTTGAATCACTCTGTACATTGGATTTTGATGATTTTTAAATATTGACAAAGCTCACTTTCCAACTTTTTCAGATAAGTTCTGCTGTGCTGTTACTCTCTAAACTGTCAGGAAACAACCTGACAAGTCCAGAACCACACATGTTGAACAGACCACCGCATTCAGAGGCAGATACAGTAGTTATGGCAGTCTGAAATCATCTTCAACTGTCACTGCACCAACTAAAATTCAAAAGAACTGCCATTGAGTGCCCATTTTCTTCATCCAAATATGGATTTGAAATCATAGTCGGCAGCAATTTTATTTAAAATGCTTTATGCACCAACACTACTAGTACAGTAGCTAGCAAACAGAAGAAATTGGTTTGATTCTATTTTCCCAAGATACCCATACACCAACAACCTTGCAGTCATTAAAAAACTAGGTAGGAAAATAAATGGCCATCAATTTTGGGAAGGGTAAAAGGGATCAATGGCAGGCATTCACAAACCGTATTCCAAAAAAAATCTAATCATATTCGATTTGTACGTTTATCCATTCCTCATTCACTGAACAGGTCAGGTGGGGATATAAATAGTGTAGAGCAACAACGTGCAGCAATGAAACACATTTGTTTTTATCTTGTCCCATTGTCTAACCCTTTTTAGTTAGGTCTTTGTTTCACGGCCTTGCTTGAGTTCTTGTGGTCTTTCACTAACACACTGCATCCATCCTTGTCTTTTGGAGTCTCTCTCTCTCTCTCTCTCTCTCTCTCTCTCTCTCTCTCTCTCTCTCTCTCTGGTCTAAATTTCATCAGCATGGAAATGGGGCACACAAGGGTCTCTTTTCATCTCCACCTCGTAAAAATGCAAGACAAGAAGCTGGAAGCTCAGAGCCAGTCTTCGGACAACTAATCTCTCCGCTTTCCATTGCTCTTCCCTGTCTTGCTCTCCCTTCCTCGATCTCTTCGCCCTGTACCCAGCCAGCCCTCTGGGCCGACCACACCTCCAGGCCATTATAAAACAAGAGCCTGCTGCTTATCTGTAACTCCAATTACAAAGTCACACATCATAACGCCAATGAGTTTAGACAGTGACTGCCACCATATCTCCTTTAATCAGCTCCCCAATGGAAGACCCAATGCACCTTTCACAAAGACATATTTTCAGTTGCTTTTTTAAAACTACAATTTTAGCCTTGTATAGAAGAAGACTGTGTGTATGTATTTTGTCACTTAATAGGCTAATTCCATTTCAACTGCTGACAGTCCAGGGGGCTGTTGAATGAACGAATAAGTGGAAAATCTGTGAATATTGATGAAAAGTCAATCCGTCTACACAAACAAGGATTTCTTTTATTTACCCATATCCAGTCATAAAGATAATTCATTATATTGATGTAAATGAATAATGACAGATTGATAATTCAAGGTCACAGAGGACCCATCAAAACCTCATACTCGGTGGCTAACAAATGAAATGCAATTAAAGATCTTGCCTTACCACTGTAGAGATCATTGTATTTTTCCTGAAGTTGGTAACTATAAAATGAATCTTCTCCCAGGCAGAAACGAACAGTAAGTACAGTAGATTCAAACAGCAAATATGAGAATAATATAGTGCCTTTTCTCTAGATGGCAATAGCATTCATTGTATGCATATGAGAATGAGCTACAGTTTAGCGGTGAGTTGTTACATATATTTTCCATTCAGTGGATTGAGCACCCGGCCTAAAAATATCAGAGAAGTTGTGTTTTGGATTGGATTATACAAGCTGTCGGCTGATCAAAACAAAGTGATTGTTTGTGGTCTGTCATGGCCACAAAGGCAGCAAACGTATTTGAGAGGGAATTTTCCCGGAAATGTCTCATTCAGTTCAAAAAGTTCACTAAACGTAGCAAGCGTTACTTCTAAAGAACACTCAGCTGAATGGTGCAGCACTTCACATCTGCATAATAATTGAACAATCCATAGGGCACACTCTGCCAGCATGCTAGGGGTTATCAACGGGTGTTTGACATACAGTTTTCCCGATGACATTTGACATTCATTCTGCCTCAGTGGAGAAAATCAACAAGAATGAGCGGTCGGCCACTGCAACAAGCCTTTGTCCCTATCTCCATCTGAAACTTTTTCATAGACATGAATTATTTTTTATTTCGATTGTTTACCGCCCACCCTCCCCAGAAGTCCCCTTTCCCAGAGAGAAACATTATTTTTTTCTGACATTTGTTTCAGTGCCAAGATGTGAAAGCTAAGTTGTGGAGTGGAGCACAAAAGCCTAAAGGTGTGTGAACTCCCATTCAGTTGCTGGAGACAGGCAGAACTGTTGCTTGTCTGAAACAAAGCCAAAATAGCTGGGCTTAGCTGAGCCAATCTGGCTTAGTGCTTTCAAGTGGGTGGATCGCATCGCTGCTCGTTCCAAGGAGGATCTCGGAATGACTGCCCGGTCACCCTAGAAGTGGATCGCGTACTGCTGTTGGGCAAACCGAAGGCTTGTGGGAATATCCCCCATGGGCAAAATTTGAAACAAATACAAATAGGTAAACCAATATTAATGGACAAATAAAGGTTGTGTTACTGTAGGTGTTTTCAGAAAATAACATTGGCCTGCTGTAATGTGAGGGCAGTGGACAGACCCAAATGGAGAGGGGATTGAAAGGAATATAGACGTTGCATATTGAGTAGACTATTAAAGTATATCCTTTATCAACCATAGCAGGACATGCAAGGAGAATGGCGAATGTCCTCTATTCCTTTTTAGAAGAACGAGTAATCAATGTCACTTAACACTTTCTAGTGAACTCTGCCCACTTAAGGTGAAGTGAATGATGGCGTGGCACTCTCAAGTACCTTAATTAGTAAAATGCTCAGATTTGATTGATGAACTGGGCCTGTTCCAACCATTTTGATGTCACAACAGAGATGGGACCATCCTGACTGACTACAAGGAGAGATTAAAAAGTGGGAAAGAACACAGTGAGATGAAAGGGTCTATTTGTTGTACCCCAGCAGTTTGATTTTTAACCCTGTAAGACCCATTATTGTAAAATTACAACATCACTTTTAGCTCTCCAAAAAACACATTTGCAAATGTTTCTTTTTTTAAAGACACACATTTACATAGTCAATGGGTCCTATTGTCTTGCCTCACAATGCCATTGGATAGTAAATGTGTATATAGGTCTGGCCATAAGGCCTTGATCTCATTTCACCTGCAAACTTTCCTGGAAGCGCATTGCATTTTATGAATATTTGGATCTAAAGCAGGGATAAAGCATGCTCTACATTACATAATATTAAGTTAAATGTGTTTTTTCCACCCAAAAAGTTCAATATACCAATTAAAATTGGCTAAACAGCATCTCTACACATACACTCCCATTGAAAATGCCAGGATTTACAAATATGCAAATCTGTAACGCCCACATGACCTCTGACCTTTTCTCCCAGGCATGTCTTCCAGAACAAACGATGCGCATTGTCGTGGAAATTTGTATATTTCCCTAGTGAGAAAGTGAATCGACAAATGAGTAACTGACAAACTGGTGTCTTTTAAACTATTTATTTAACAATGAGGAAAACAACAGAGAAGTACATTACAGAAAACAGAAAACAGCTGGACCAGACAACTACCCCCTAGGGCAGGACTTAACGTCTGGCCCAGAACACAGGCATACATCAGTAATTAAACAGTTCAGGTCCTCCAGGTGGGGGGAGAACGGATCCTCCCCAGATCTCAGGAACACAACAGATCCCATTCCAACCTTGAGTTGTGACGCACACCTAGTCTAGCCTAAACACTAAATGCCAGGCCGACCTATTAGCAACATGACAGAGAGTCAAGCATTTCTACAATGATAACAAAACACACTAGAAACAGGTGAAGGGGGAGAAGACCATTTTCTGCCACCACAATCCCCCCTCTGGCCATATTAAGGACACATTAAAAAAGAAAATTGTCTCGTAAATTAGCTTTAGCTGTTTTTTTTAGAACACAGACATCCTTGAGTTATGAGCAAGCTAGAAAGTTAGAAACACTTAAAACAAGCAATATTGGAAAAAAGTTAAATAAATAGTTTAAAAGACAGCAGTTGTCAGTGTCAGTTACTTATTTGTGGATTCACTTTCTCACTAGGGAAATATACAAATTTCCATGACACGCATCAGTTCGTAATGGCAAGCGGGAAAATTCGAGATTACAACCAAACCATGTTTGATCCTCAGTTGTACTGTTTAGTACCATATGTGAATTTCTAGTTATCTTGAAGTTACTAGCACTAGCACTCTAAAAGACTTACATGTTCACTACCGCTTGCTAATGTGGTCCGGGGACTCCCATGATATATAGTTGGAACTGCATCAGGCATCAGAATCATAACCGATGCCGTCCAGCACACATGATGTCATTTTTATATTAAAATCCAATTTCAGAGTCAGATGGTAAATAGTGGAAGAATGTTCTTTGCTCTGGAATACATCCTACTATGGCACAAATTGCCATATTTGGTTAATGTTAGATTGTCGCCACACTAACCAGCTACCGATACAAGTACATAAGGAAGATACCTGTAAGTGTTCAGTTTCAAGAATGCACTCCTGTGATTTGCATGTTGGATCACGATAGGTTACCATTAGCTGTGACGTCCCAATTAGTATATGCCTCTGAATCGGATTTCAGCGTAAGTAAGTAAAAGTCGCCCTTTTCAGTGGAAGAATGAGAAAAAACCTAAAAGAAAAAAAGTAATTTAGACAAGCCTCCAAGGAGGTGTTAAGAGATAGGAAAACTAGTTTTGAGTTCATTCATTTAGTTGTAGAGCCAAACACCATTAACAGTACTGCATCTTCCTCATGGCCTCCAACACTTGCTTTTGACGCTTGGTCTCACATGGGTATAACTGAGCTGGGTTACCACTTGGAATCGTATTCTCAATATTTGTTCTGCATGTTTTGGTCAACTCTAAGTTAGTGTTATCATCACTGTTTTAAGGGGTCCTTTTCACTCTAAAACACGTTTATCCTCAGCTTAATTCATCTCTTTCACCAACGCTTGCTTTTGTCCTCTTTTTTCTCACCCGCTCGTTTCTTTCTGTGTCGATAGGCTGACCTTGAGCTCGATTGTGCAAGACCGATCACTGCTAAGAGGAGGAAATGAGGAGACAAAGTGAATGTAAAACCTAGACAAAAGAGGGAGGGGTGGGGGACACTTGCCTTCTTGTCTGCTCCCCTATACTGCGACCTCCGGTGATGAGGGGGCCACTTTTATCACCAGGGAACACTACTAATTACTCATTATGTCAATGTCAGCTACAGCCCGTGAACCCCTATAGTGACGTCACCCATCCATTACCTCTTAGAGGGATGTCAGCACGCATTCTACAAATAAGAAGAAGTGGTCTTGGAGATGTATATTTTTTAATCCTTCACCACTAATAAATTAAGTGAGCTTTCTTTGGATGTGTCAAGCGACGAGTAAGCTTTGGTCCTTACATGGGTGGTATAGGTTATGATGAATGCTGAAACTGTCATCACAAATGGCCAGCGATAGCTCATCCTTGCTTACCCTTCAGCTAATTTAATATTGCAACGCTAGTGAGCTAACCAAATGCGCGCAGGTTGAAAAAGAGAAGCTGCAAATGCACAATGTTCTTTGGCTATAAAAGCTTTTATTTGATCAGAATAAATAAAAACTAAGTGGCACTTCTGTACACTAAAATGTAGGGTTGGGTACCGACCAAATTACGTCAGTACTACAGAGTACCGATTCACGTAAAATCAATTGGTACCAAATTTCGGTACCTGAGAGAGCATTGGTGAGAGATTAGAGAGAAAGTGAGACTACGTCACGCCTGCAGCTTGTTCATTGTTCAATACAGTCAGGGCAATGGCGAGCCAAAAGAGGTCCTAAGTGTGGTTACACTTTTCAAAACTTGACACAGACAATGCTCGTTCCAATATTTGCGGCAACACGTCTAACTTAAAGAATCACCTGGTCAAACACAATATTTCTAAAAGCTGCAGAGTATACCGTATTTGATAGCATGTAAGCAAAGTCCCTCGCAGCAGCCGCAGCTAACGTTAGCAGCACGCCTGCAGCAAGCTGCCAACATTTTAAAAAAATTTTTTTGGTCTTCCCAGCTAACACAACAATGTTGTGACAACACTTGCGTAAAGTTGGACCCCACCCAAAGCAAAACTTCGGCAAAATAGGCTAAATCGTTTGTGCTCCGTTTGTGCTGGTTTGTGCCGTTACAAAATATAAATAATATATA
>JAODLI010073996.1:0-13673 GCA_027575585.1 Percopsis omiscomaycus
CCCCCCTGCGTGGCTGCCCCCCCCCCCCCCTTCCAGCAGTATGAGCTGTAGTAGGCCTATACTGACCGCCATTCATTACATGAAGAATTATCTCTACAAAAACAAATGGAATGTAATGTGATCCATGTTAAAAACATAGGTCCAGGATCCGTTCCAAAGAGAAGGCTTCCAGAGACAGGCCAGAGTAATCGTCTCAGTGTGTCAAGCTGTCTCGTGTCTTACTGAATGCCCTCTTACTGGACCTCTACCACAGCTCAACCTGTCTACAGCAGGTCAAATGAAAACACAGTGAGGTCTGGAGGGAAAGCATTAAACACAAATGGAATCCAAACCATTAATATTATCTGCAAAGCTCTGTGAAATATCATTAATGGTCTAGAGAGCCATGAAACAGCAGCCGCTGTGAACTCCACAACAAAATCCAGAAGTCATGACATACCATAAAAAAAAGAAACCCGGCACTTTTTTGTATCAGAGATGAACTTGCGTTGAGCAATTCGGGTCAAGTTCAGTTGACTGTAGCTGAATGCATCTCAAAATGTGACTGATATTTGGCAAACTGTCCGTGCAAACGGCAAAGTTGTCTTTTTTGGTTAACAAGATAACAAGCAGAACGTAATGGTCGTAGCGTTTAAACAGACTTCACCGTGCTCCCCTGGTGTGTGATTTTAACCACGGGGGGGGGGGCTGTAAAACGTGTTACAGTGGAGAGAGAAAAATGTAGCACTTCGGGCATTCTGCTTCCTCTGTTTTAAGATGCCTTTATTGCTAATCATAAAGCTGCCTTATGCAGTGTTTATGCTCCGTAACTTCACACTGTTTGTCATCACTGTAGGCTTTTATTGATCTGTGTGTGTGTGTGTGTGTGTGTGTGTTTGTGTGTGTGTGTGTGTGTGTGCAGTGTTGCCCCCCCCCCCCACACACACACACACACAGCTCACGGGTGGCCCCTCGCTCTCTGCAGTGGTGTGATGAAGATCAATTGTCACACCCCCCTTTAATGGTTACAATGGTTAACATCAGCCAGGACCACATAGGTTTTCTTGTCCCATACAAGATGACATACTTCCTGCAGTACCATTAAGTACTTAACTATTCTTCCAAGACTGCCATGGCTCACCCTATAGGCTGTCCCACCAATGAGATCACTGGGAAATCATTTTGGAGCTGTTCCTCACCTGACGCTATCCTAACGGGGACATATTAACTTGGTTCATAAGTCCCCCCGAGAGAAACCAACAACAGAGAATTAAAGCTATAGCCCAGGGTGATAGCTTGTGAGACTAGCCTGCAGTGTCGCTCCACCCTGGAGGTGATGCTAAGCTTCGGGCTGACAGCTTGCATGCTTGTCCGATCCCCTCCCGGCCCCGGGCCCAGAGACAGGACCTGCAGCCTGGGCTCGTTCACAAATCACCCCCGGCTAGCGTGACTTCCAGCACCGCAGGGGGTGCACTTTAAAGACATGTGCGTGTGCAGCGACGCTTTCTTGCCTGTGTCGGAATTTGCCAAACGGTTTGAAAGTAGTCTCCTAGAGAGCACAAAGCACGTGTACAGAAGGTTAACACCCCAGGAACTGAAGATACAGTGCAGGTGATTGACATTCGGTGGACTGCATTTAGGCCACAGAGCTGGGTTTGTTGATAGCTTATCTGGCAAATTGGATAATTTGTAGTAAAGTAATTTGTATACAACTGCCAATGAAATTAACCACTGTTATTGCAGGAAAGGTATTTAAGATGGCAGGATATGTGCGGTGGTGTGAAATGTCCTTTACAAATACGATTTGTAAAAGAGAAATTGATGACAACTGACACACAGGGCGATCCGAAGTGGACACATCTGTTTTTCAATAGCCACTGGGGGTCGCTTTTTTACAGTTGTGTAAATCCGCACGCAACAAGTTACAATATTACCACCAACATTACACAAATAATTAAGACAATAAATCGATGCTGTGGTTTTATATTTGAAATATTGACTTGGTGGTGGACCAACAAACAACCTAAACCAAATGCATCGGGCGCATACACTGGAATATTTACAGCACAAATAAAACAGTGCAACGTACAATCACCTCTAAGATTTATTCCACTTGGGAGGTGGTCCTATAGTGTTCGATGCCCCACAGAAGCGTGTTGTTGTTGAGGGAAGAATGGCCAATTGCACAAGATTTGAACAAAGTAGCCTACTGTATCTCCTGTTATAATCCGCTCTCCAATAAGTCTCGTTAAATCCAGTGATAAAACTCCGGTCTACTCCACACGCAGGTTAGGTCTCGTTGAACGGAAACTGTCAAGAGTAATGGGGTAACGGGACCTCCTTCAGCTGGGAGTCCCGCACAGTAGAGAGTGACGTCATTAAATAGCCTAAAAACCTAGCCTACTTCAAGGATAACCAATTATATAGCCTACTTTTCAAACGAAAGTATCCGGAGACCTAACTTTAGATTGTCAGTTGCGGATAAGAAATGAAGATAGGAGTTGATTAAAACCTGTGGATTTATGGGTTATATGTAGACCTTTTAACGTTGCTAGTAGTTTTGTTACAGTAGCCTATATGCACGTAATACGTTCATTTAAATGGGGGGATCTATGCAAATGAATATATGCATTTACTAGAAATTAGGCCATTGCTATTGTTGTTTAATACGTTATAGTTTACGCTCCATTTAAAATAATTACATTTCCACAATATCTTAAATGCGCTATAGGCACCACTAATTAAATTAAATGACTAGTTTAAAGCCAATATGGCGCATGGAAACGTGTGGCACCCTTGTGGCTGTTGTACTGAATTGTCTTAATGTTAGTTAGCAGATCACGGCTGTTAGATTAATAACAGTTATATATCTACCTACATGTCACCCCACTAATAAAAAAAATAAAAAAATCTAATAGTAATATTAGATCAATATTAGAAACAACACAAACTGACAGACAACGAAATTAGAGCATGTATCTATAGTGGTTACAGTTTGAAATGAAATAAGTAGGCCTATCTTACCTTGTAAGCAGGCCTATGAGGTGATCAGGTGAGTCCTGGCGCGCGGACTCAGCGGAGGCAGAGCCCAGTCGTGACCGCGGGCGCAGTGGAGTAGAGAACTCTTCCATGGTGCCAACGTCTTTTAAAGTTCGTCACACTGTTTTTTATTGTAATAAAACCTCAGAGCTTGAATTTCGGCGTGTGTTCCCCGTGAGCCGACTGAAGCGAAATGAAATGTCTTTGGGCGTAATTCAGTTGCTTTTTATGCAGGGCTTCCTGTGGAACGCAGGAATTGGATGGACAATCCCAAACCGGAATTCCTGTGAATGTTTCGCGCTGATAAAAACCCTCTCCTGCACAAACACTCTCCATCCTGCTCAAACCGCTTTGCGAATCTGATTTTAAAGCATTTTTCTGTCCACATTGTAGTGCAGACATCTTTAAGAGTTTAACTGCTGGTTTTGTGAGGCCCTCTATTGCGTTTCCACTGGTAGCAGTAGAATATGTCAGCTTTCCTTTGTTGCACCAATAGTGCTCAGTGTAGAACTTCATAAACAACCATTTTTTCCCCAATACCTTAACTGATTACAATGTAAGCCCATGTAGCCCATGTTTATATTGCGATTAAGATAATTTTGAGATAGAAATCAGTTAAATTGCTGCTCAGTAAACCCGAATACCAAGATCTTTTTGTGAGGATGAAAGTTTTCTGCCTTTTCTTTATTTGTGTTGAGTCTGGATTGTTTGACACCGTAACCTGATTCTTTTGTTTTCATTATTGTGATTATTTTGTTTTCCCTGAAAGTGTTTTCAAATATGATTGTAATTACACAGAGACATGACATGTCAATCATGCAAAATGTTTATGTTTTTCCTAGCACTCAGACTTTAACCCCAGCATAAATAGCTGGCAAGTATTGCTAAAAACACATAGCCTACCCTTTCAGAAAGATTTATGTTAAATCCAGTTTGCAGTTCAATATAGACTTAAAGCTGTAAAAGACATTTCATGGTTAAACGTGACCATATGTTTGATTATCAGCTTCCCCTCTAAAACTAGCAAGGCATGGTATTAAAAAGTGTGTCTGAATGAAGTCTGCACTTGAATTTCAGTGCTTTGACTAAATATTTTTTGTTTTTTCTTGTGCTGAAGCACCAAAGGACTGCAGGTTACTACACGGTTGAGCTTCCAGGTTTTATACACTGGAATATAGGCCATTAAGTCTGTGTGTGTGTGTGTGTGTGTGTGTGTGTGCGTGTGTGCGTGTGTGTGTGTGTGTGTGTGTGTGTGTGTGTGTGTGTGTGTGCAAATGTGTGTGTGTGTCTGTGTGAGAGAAAAGTACATGGGAGGGTATGTCTTTCCTTGAAGGAACTCTTTTCATTCTTTGACATCAAGTCTTGGCTGGCCAAAGCTCAGTCCTGTAGTCCATGTTCCAGATTTGGCCTAGAAAAGATTTAGGACGGGGGGAAACTAAAGCACAGCAGCATTTCCTCATCCAGAGGAAGCAGGAAAAGGCTGGCGGAGAGAGATTCTGGAGTCTGCTCCCTTGGAACAATAAAAATCTCACTTGGACAGGAAACGGAAATGCGTCAAAGGGGTCCTGACAGATTTTACTAAAGGGCAGAAGCAGTGACCCTGACTGTGGCATGAGCAGAGGGCAGCCATGCCCGATCGCTACTCTGAAACATGCCTGAACGACTACAAAATTATAAATATCGCATTTTTGCCGCATAGAATATGTTGCTAGTGACCAGGCAGGTTCAGTTCAACTAAAGAGAATCCGCTGAAAAGGAGGTGATTGCAGAAGCAATGGGAATACTTGAAAAGAAGTGAGAGAGATAGGTGGGAAAGAGGAGGACATACCACAAAGTAAATATTATTTTCACTCACAAACGCACTGGACTGGACCCTCCCCACTGCTTATTTATTGTCTGCACACACAATAGACTTGAGTGTGTGTGTGTGTGTGCACGTAGAAGGCTTTTGTTGTTGCCCACTGTCTGTATGTTCAGTGGGGATGGCGGTGCCATACTCAGTCTTTAGAATGTCTGACTTTAGTCGGAGGCTCTGAGATCACAGGAACACATTCTATCAAAATGGGCTGTGGAATGAAATCAAATGATTATAAATGAAGAAAACATCTCGTTCCGGCCTTCAGTTTATCTCAGGTCTTGTCTCTTGAGTCCACCGTCCGCAGCCATGGAAAAATGAGATTTCTCAACCAAAGTCAGAAAGTGTGACTGTTTGATATTTCTGCCGCATGTCGATATTTGATACTTGATACGATTACAGAACTTGCATCATCTGTCTGCATGCAGGTTGGAAGAGAACCAAAGAAAGGCTGCGGGTTTGTGGGATTGCGTTTGAGGTTCAGACCCACTCCCTCCTTCCCTGGGGCTCGCATTAACATCCTCACACACTACTTAGACACACGTGTTGGTCAGTTTGGTTACGATAAATGGTGAAAAGACTTTATATCTATCAATGCATGTGTCACTGCGTTGGTTCAGTTTCCCTGCTGGTTGAACAGGACATCCTCAACTGTCAACTCAACTTCTGTCTCATAAATAGCTTTGAGATATTAGACAAAACCAATAGCGCTAGATTACCCTACACATCCAGAAACAAGTAGATTCATGAAAAAATAAACGTTTAAATCGCTCACCGGAGTGGAAGCCAGAGAGTGTAAAGAGAGAGACTGTTAAACACGATGAAAAGCATGAAAACATTCTTGTCTAATTTCTTCCATATAGCTACAGTATATGCATATTTAATGTGTGTTTTTTAGGGCCTGTTTCCATCTCTCAGTTGCCAATATTCTCTGTTGGATATCGACGGTGTGGTGAAAGCTGGGATTTCTACACATTCCAGAGAACCCCGAGGCTCAGCAGCACAAGTGACATCGAGTGGCTTATTTACCAAATAGGCTAATATTACGTTGCTAGGAAGCTAATGTCTAGAACAATGGCTATGTTGACTTTTGTCCAGTGTTTTCCCACAATTGTGTTTGGGTGCTGCAAGGGTGTACCATTAGGTCAACACCAACATTATTCAGTGTTTATTTCTCAGATAAACATACAGTATAGCTCAATATTGCTAGACGCTGAGGTATCACAGCAAGAAATACTGTTTTATATTGAAATCTATTGTTTTTCTTTCTATTAAATTGCACATAGTGATGCCAACGTTTAAGACAGCTTGCCGACAGTAGCGTTTGGCATTTAGCTGCGTGGGATATTTACACAGGAGTATCCTATGGTGTCTGAAATAGGACTATCCAGCCAGTACAATCAGACGATGTCAATCTGTGAGGTAATTAGGCTCAACTTGGTGGTTATGATTGACGCAACACGTATATGTTTTGATAGATTGGCCAGACTTTTGTTGGGCAATCAGGTGTGTTTTCTGCATCAAAGAACTATAATAATAATGTAGGACTTTGAAAAAACAGGGCAGAGAACACCTCTGAACCTTTGGCAAACCCTCATAATCCCCCACCTTTGTTAACATGCATTATTACCCATGCGGTATTTGACTTTAAGTAACATTTGCTGCACGACTCTCTCTGACACTGACACATTTTCCCTCAGGGATGGATGTTCCTCAGATGCTCCTAATGTATCTCAGGCACTCAGTGGTTTCAATAAAACGACTTTATGGTACACTGGATCAATTTGATATGTTACACTCCCTGTGTGTCCCACCACGGCTGTAACAGTACCCGATGCCGTGCTGCTCAAATGCACAACGTTAATGATCAGCATATTTGACCCTGGTATGATATTCATAAAGTTTCTATGGCAAAAATGTAGAGTATTCTACAACATATCGTTTATCCACGACTGAACAATACTTTGATTGACTACATTCTGTTAATGTCAATAGATGGATGGATTGATTGAGTGATAGATATATTATTTTCCCCAGCAAAATGATCAAGTCACAATGCTGCATATGTTGTGTGCATTTTGAAGTGGTTAATGTTCAAAACGTTGTTTCCTATTCCTTTTGGTACCTTCGCTCAAGCAGACGAGCGGTAGAAATATAAACTCCTCACGTCGTCTTAACACTCCTGAACATGTAGAGGGGAGGGCATCTATTGAAGGCTCCATGATGTCTGTTATGAGGAAGCAGCAAGACTTAAGTTTCATACTTTGTGTGTGGTTTCTTTCCTCTGTTTCTGTTATGTGTCATTTCTGTTTGTGTGTCGCTGTTGTCGTTTCTGTGTGTTTATAGGCATGTGTGTGTTTGTGTACGTGTGTGAGACTGGGTTCACACGATGGGACGCCCTCAGTTATGTTCACTTCCTTCTTATTTTAACTTTACATAATATACGAGCTATAAACGTATTTAACAGAAGATATGGTATATAATGGGATTCTCATATGTGGTGAATTGATTCACATCGGCCCAGCAGATCTTGTGCAGGGAGTCTGGCAATAGTATTTTAATAGATTACAGCTGTGGCACTGATTACTCAGACTGTAAAGAGGTATAATCTATATATTTATCGTTGATGCTAAATTTACAGTATGGAGACACTAGAAACTGAATGCCTACACAATATTATTTTCTCTAATGTCTTAATAATGAATTCATTAAAGACTTTTCTTGCTCTGTTCAGTAACCAAGCACAGATGGTCGAGAGGCAGTGAGGGTATCACACAACGTTTCTGGAGAAGATTTACTCGAAACCACAGCTGAACCAGAGCAACAGCTTCAACATAAGGGCTGTTTGATCTGCTGTCGGCCTGCATTTTTACACAAGACCCAAAGTCCCGGTGTCCAGGCATCCATTAAATGGAATTGAGAGCATTAACTGTAGCTACAGAGAGAAAAACCGACAGATTGTCCTGTATTGGGTGATCTGACAGATGAAACTGAAAGATTGTTTCAAGACATTTCTACCTGCTTTACCGGAGCAGAGAACAAATGTCTCTTTTATTTACACGTTGTATACTGTAAATTGATATTTTTAGTCTGATATTAGTTCTAGAATAGTCCATCCTTGCCACCCAAACTCACAGGCCAGAGGTAAGACTATCCTGGAACCACGACAAAGGCATCCTCAGTAGGAGATGCACCCACAATGTGTAACAGACTATCTTCACTTTCTCGCTTAGGTTTCAATTTGCAGCCTTGTGTGACATACCACACCAAATGCAAGTTTTGAATCATGTCATGTCAAGTTATGAATTTACAGTGGCCAACATTCTTCAGTGGTCCTTAAAATGGACTTGGAAAAAAATTCACCACATTCCCCTTCAAATCCCATCGCAGCTAACAGGAGATCCCAGAGAGTCATTACTGAGACATCGGCCTTTTCTGGAGAACAACAGGGAATTAAGGAGCCCTGGATATTACCATGGCAACAGACCCTTCTACTTGCAAAAGCCCGTCATTATAACGTGTTTGGAAACATGTCGGACATCTGTAATTTACTACCTTGTGTGGAATGACATGAATATGTACAGTGGGATAGTTGTGATTTAGAAGAAAGGGATCGTGCATTCCTTTGCAAATATAAACAATTTGGGACTTTTAGTTAATCAGCTAAAACACGGTTAGCAACCGACGACATTGAATGCATAGATGCACATATACTCACACATGCGTGTATACAACACACACACACACACACACACACACACACACACACACACACACACACACACATCCTTGTAGGGGGTGGTTCGTGTGTCCGTGCGTTGCGGGACAGCAGGACTGTGGTCCCGCTCAAGGACTCTGGCCTGAGACACAAGGACAGGGCTTCTCCAGGATATGGGGTGGGTGTGGTACCAGAGGCGTTCTCATTCTCCCACAGACCTGACGACACACACATATGAGACACACATGAGGCTTGGAGGAAGTTGGGGCTCATGTCAGGTGATGGGATTATAGACAATAACCCATTTCACACAGTGAAACAGCCACATCGACATTTCCCCATCAGTTCATGCTCACACTGACACACACACACAAGTAGACCTTGATTATCGTACTTGTACTTTCGAAACCCCTTTGCCACCTCGCTCCCCCCCCCCCCCTTCTCCCCAGACAGGGGTTAATGAACTTGTTTTGAATTCCTTCACCGCTTGACAGGAACTACATTCCAAGCCTTGAAAATAGCAGCTTAAACAAAGGGAGGAAGTGATGTGAGAGCACTTCCTTTATACTCCCTCCTGAATTTATCTCAATCCTGCAGACTGGTTAACCCCCAAATCCCTCTTAGCCCCACCCAAAGCTCGCAGAGAAAGGCACAGCATACTGTTACTAAGTTAATTTTAGTTTGTATTTATTGGCCACTTGGGTTTCACACTACCTTTAGCTGCTACCAAACTGAATATAGTTGCCCACCCTTCCTGCAACTGACTTGAATTATTTGTATCGGCGGTCCTGTTCTGTCCTTTGATGTAGATGTATCGTGATGAGAAATAGGGGATACATCTGTGGCATGTCTGAGTTACACTTTGTGTTTGATTCGATGCAAACCTGCTGTGACCTGTGACCCTAGGTTCATTAGACCTTTCTAAGGGGACCGTGTTACACCACGGCAAAAGACTAACATTTCTGTGGCAGAGGGGAATGTGGTCACCTGAACCCTTGTTTAACGTTAACAACGTCTGATCCTCCTGTTTCAGGGTTAGGTCACGTTTCGTTGAAGTACGACATATATTAATGACACAGGCTACGTTTTTTGAAAGAACACGGGAAACCCGGGATGGATATATTTCCATATTTCTTCCACTCCAGCCTCTGCACAGGTACTGTTGACAGAATGAAGACTGCCAGTGTGCTGTGAGTGTGTGTGGAAACCAAATGACCAAAAAATGACATATCATTGAGGCGCCCAGAGTTCAAGGGGACAGGAGTACATTCGGGAGGCAGTAGGACTGTTCATGTTGATGTAAGGGGATCTGTAGGCAACATTAGAAGGAGGATAGGGTTGGGACGCAGGAAGGGCTGCTCAGTTGGCCTGCTCAATCTCCAGGAGCAGATCTTCCGGTCGACGGGTGCTTCCCTGTGTTAACGCTACAATAATATATGACAGTGCAGGCTGATAGGCGGACTGACGCTGGGATTAAAGCGTATAAAATAATACTGTGCACTGGAGAGGGAATCAAAAAAAGGAGAAATGAAGTGTTGTAATGTAACATAACTGACATGGAGGTTTCCTCGAGGGGTAGATCTGTAATCTGAGACGCAACACGGGTGGTTAGAGAAAGACCTACGCGGCGTACACATGGTTTATTATTTTTTAAATGTCTTCGATAAAACAAAAGCCATTCTTCTCCGACCACGCTGGGTCTGGATTGAGTTGCATTCAAGTATACCAAACAAGCCTGATGAATGCGTTTCCTGCTCCACAGGTGCAGCCCTCGGGGTCGAAACATCCAGATGACTGTCTCACCACCTGCCCCTTCTCCTCTGTTTGCTCGCTGACATTAGAGCCACCTGGAGCTTTGGCAGGCGTGTCATGGATACGCTAAGGAAAATACATTCTCACTGAAGAAGGCGACAAAGTGATGACATCTCACGCGGAGAGAGCCCTTCTCGCTCCGTATTCCTGTGTGCACCCACGGGGCAAATGCTCACATTCCCCGCTAAGCGCCAATGTGTCGGTGAACCCACCCACGCTCTGTGTGAGTCGGGATAACATTGAGCGGCTGCGAACACAAGGGGTCAGAGACCCTCCAGACCGACTCCTCTCCTCTTCATAATGATACGCTGCAGATCCATCTGTCTTCCCACAGCGACAGAGATTTGTCATGTTGATACACGGAGGCATTCCCATGACCATCTGAGGTCACAGGACAGGACCTGACGTGGTTTAAGACCTATAATACGCCTCATCTAACTACACATCAGCCCTCTGCGTCATGAAGTTAAAGCAGGGTGGAGATTTGCTGCAAATTGCCTGAAAACAAACTACATTAAAAGAACCTCATCAATCATAAAGTGCCACTTTATGAACCTCAATCATAAAGTGGCAATAGGACAGGCATGGCAGACATGGCAGAGTTAGGGAGATGTCAATCAAGTGGGGTCTGGACATGCCCACACAGTTCTCAGTACACCTGTGTGGATGGAGGAGCCAACAATAGTGGCATTCACAACCTGGGGTGGCTTCTTTAAAGAGATGACATGGGATATGTAGGTAGACTGGTAGTGACTGGTCGTCATTGTTCTTTGGCTGCCATGGCGAATTGGTTCCAGAACAACCCTTCAGAATCCCCCATCAGATTCATATTATCAATTAACGCAAGAGAAAATGTTAAATGGACCATTGTGTAACCAATATGTTACACAATTTTACAGTTATATTACTAGTAGCCTGTTTCCTACACGTGCTGTACAACACTGTAATAAATTAACTGTCGGTGTCTTGCCCTATAGCCACATCAGCTGGTAACCGGCAGGTTACAGGTGTGTAAGACTAGCCTTGTGTTTGTCTCAATTCCGCCCGCGGTTCCCTGCTTTCACTCTTCATTTTCGTTCCCTCTTCTTAGCTGGTTGCGGTCAAGACCCTCTAACACACGGAGGGATTGTGACAGCAAGAACCTCCTGAGACTTGAACACAGACCGGCCCACAGCAACCACTGCTTAGGCTACCATTTAAAACGCTGGCTCTGAATGCTATCCTTGGCTGTTAAACCACATTGGAGCAAGTGATAGCTTTGCATGCTGCATAATCAGGGTGGGAACACTTGATATTTCTTGATTCCAGCACCTAGTAATAGAGATTGTATTTAAACACCAGAAGTTATGGAAAGTGATGACAGCATTAAGTAGTAGCCGGGCAGATAGCGTCTGGAGTATATAGTGAAAACAATATCTTATCATCTGTTTTCTTATCATCTAGCTGGCCTGGGTTTACACTAGAATACAGGGCATTTGGACTGTGACAAGAACTGACTACAGCATATGCTGTTGTTCCCATTCGAAGACCGTTAAGTAATGGAAATACCTTTGACAGTAAGTGCATATTCTAATCCTCAAACTGGCCGACTTTATTACGTTACTGTGTGCAAAACTAACTGCAGAGGGGTAAATTATCACTGAAAATATTGTGAGCTTGTACAGCATTGACTGTATCTCTGTCGCTCTGACTTTATGTAATCTGTGAGACTGCATGGTTATGGAAGAAATCACTTCATAATGACAATACAATGACCTACGTGGACCATACGTACACATATGTACACATCACAAAAAAGACACAGGTCTGTTGATGTCCCCCGATGTTCGGCATCCACCCATGACCTCTAACATAGACATTTATACCCTTTTTTAAGCTTGTGAAGCAGCCATGCAGGTATTTAATCGTGATTTATGTATAGATTTGCTCTTCTAAGGTAGCCAAGGAGATTCTCAATATAATGTTTTATCAGTGCTTTTACAAACTGTTTTTATATTTATATTGTATATTCTGTATATCCCTTTGCCTTCAGGCCCATACTGTTATTCTAAACAATGACAAAGGGTATTCATGCATATTTGTTTCATTCATCTCACCACTACAGTACAATTGAGCAACATCAAATGAATCAGTAATTCTGCATCTATGCTGGTAGATCCCTTTCACACCAGGCTTTTTATATATATCCTACTGCAATGCTAGTGTTTTGGTCGGTGGGGTTTAAGACTGGCAAGTGGGATTACCTGGGTATTTTTATACTAACAATTTTGTCTACTTTGGTGATGGCTCTGCACGGTTTCTCTTGGCCCGAGAGCTCCTCCATGGGCCGACGCTGTGAGCGGTCACCACCTGAGAGGAGGAAGGCTGAGCAGGATGTGAAATTAAATCACTTCCTTGTCATCTGATTTTAGACACAGAGGGGATGTTTACATCATTACTGACACAATAGGGACCTTTAGGCCTGTTTGCTAAATAGTACAGTGCTTATTGTATTGTAAGGAGGTATTCTCTCTCATTAAGGGCTTTGTCAGGCTGTCTAGTTGCAGTGTGTAAGATCTCGTAGGGTATGTGATAGGGTATTTCAATTGCGTAAACATGCTGAATTAACATTTACCCCTCAAACTGCCAGGAAATTCCAGGTTTGAACGGTAAATTAGAGAATGTACAAAAAGTCTTGCAGCAGAGAATGTACAAAAAGTCTTGCAGCAGAAAATAATTTCCTGAACTTTTTGGGAGAAAACATACAATGATAGGCTATAGTCTTGCTACTGCTCATTGTGATGTAAGTAAGTATGAGATATTTTTGAACATCCAATTTGAATGTGTTTTTTGTGTGTATTATTAGTCCATTTCACCCACACTTCTAGGTGGGATTTACCCTGAAAGGTGTTAGTTCTGTTACTTGTTTATTATTGTGTGTTTTTTCTTTTGCTATTTGTATCTCTGTGTGCTATGGGCCATCTTACACCAGAAATATGAGAATAAAGAATAAATAAAATAAAACAAATTAATAACACACTATCGCTAAAGTTTCAGTTTGTAACCCAGTTTTGTTTTATTTTACTAGAAAGGTCATAAAGAAACCTGATGTTTATGAAAGCATATATAAATATGACAATGTGTGTGTGCCACAGGATTTTCACTGATAATTTATTTTTTACATTTACATTTACAGCATTTAGCAGATGCTTTGATCCAAAGCGACTTACAATTAGTACATTTGTCAACAGTTGAACTGGTTAACCACCAGTTTTTGCAAGCAGATAACAT
>JAODLI010073997.1:0-13672 GCA_027575585.1 Percopsis omiscomaycus
CTGCATTCTCTTCCTCGTTTTGGGGCAAGGCCAGGTCCAAACCTCGCTGGGAGCAGAACTCTATTGCCTTGTCGAAATAATCACGCTCCTTGTACGACACAAAGTACTTCTCGCCAGCTTTACGGACAAAGTCATAGTTGGAAACTAAAAAGTACACAACATAAAATTAGACATTTCTTTGAACAATTAGATTATTTAGCAGACACTTTTATCGAAAACCACCTACAGTGAGTACTATCACAAATATTATAAAGGAACAGGTAGGGTTATACAGCTTGCTCAAGAATGCTTAGAAGTAGGACAGTCTTGTTGGGAATAGAACTCACAACTAAACACTAGACTACCCTGCCCCCTGTGAACATAACAGTTTGTTGCCAAGAATATTCAAATTTAAAATGTTACAGTACTTTCACAGCCATTTATGAATTATGCCTTTCACTCACTACAACATAATAGGCTACATAAGGCAAACAAAAATAAATGAACCAATCAGCACACAAAACAACAACATACAGAGATGAGCCAAAACATTATGACCAGCGAAAAATGCAGATTATCTTAACAGCACATGTCAAGGTCTGGGATATATTAGGCGGTAAGCGAACAGTCTGTTCTCGTAGTCAACGAGTTGGATGGGGGAGAAATGGGCAGGCATAAAGACCTGAGCCACTTTGACAAGGGCCAAATGGTCACGGCCAGACGACTGGATCGGAGCATCTCCCAAACAGCAAGGCTTGTGGGGTGCCCCTCCATGTAATAGCACCATGTAATTGTAAGTTGCTTTGGATGAAAGTGTCTGCTAAATGACCTAATTGTAATTGTATGTGGTGTGTAGCAGTCCCTGTCTTTTTAAGGCTACTTACCTAGTTCCAATTTAGCAAATGTCTTCTTTAAAGCCTGCAGCTCGGAGGCCTGTGAACCATCACAACCTGAACACCACAACAGTTAAATTAGTTAAACAGGCAGAACCCTTAGGAATATTAAAATAGTGTAATATTACTGTAGTCATGCATGCAATATTTGAACAACACAACATATCCAAATGCTCTGCCTACTCATGGCTCCTAAAACCATGGACACGTCCCACACATCCTGTTCATAATACAGCCTCATTTGAAGTATTCCACAATGTATATGGACCTGTGTCCTGCCCACATGGAGGTCCAGGAGGTCCTCTTGCTCCAGGAGGTCCTCTTGCTCCAGGATGTCCGGCAGGTCCCCTTTCTCCAGAAGGTCCACTTGCTCCAAAGCCGATAGGTCCAAAATATGCAGAGCCTGGATGGGAGAAAGAGGTGTTGGTGAGGCCAGCAGGGTGTGGATCCCAATGCCCCAGTACAGTGATGGGGACTCTTTACTGTGAATAGGTCCTATCTTTGAGATGAGATGGAAAACCAAGGTCCTGACTCTCAAACAACAACAGCCCTAACTTGTCCCTTAAAAACAAATGGGCTAATTTCCCTCTGCCCACCCCCCACTGAACAGCTGGTGTGTGGTGAGCATATTGGCAACCTCTGGCTGCTGTCGCATCATCCAAGTGGATGCTTCACATTGGTTGTGGTGGAGGTGGGTCCCCTACAACAACCTGTAAAGCACTTTGTGTACCTTGAAGAGTGTCATAAATGTAATGTTTTACTATTATATACTGTAGATATCACCCACAAAAAAAAAAATCAACATTTTCCATTATTTTAAATAAGATGCCCGCAATAGATTGCCTGTATTGTAAAATTACAACAGTTTTTATTGTTATTATTTTTAAGTTTGTTGTCCTGCAAATTGCCTCATTCTAGTGATAACCTTGGGACCACCAGAATGGGTCGTGGGCTCGATCCCACAACCTTCTAGATCACCTAGACCACTAGACTATCCTGCCCCCTTTATACTATAACTGTATAATGCAAGTCTCTTTGGATAAAAGCGTCTCCTATATGACCAAATTGTAATTATTGTGGACAGTTGTATTTCAAAACATAAACGGTAAGCTGGGGGCTGAAACAGATGATAGGTTGTTGTGGACCACAAGCTAGGGTCATGGTGATCCATGTCAGTAGTGATCAACTCTTACCCCTTTGTCCAGGATTTCCATCATTTCCACGATCCCCTTTAGGTCCTGGAAACCCAGGAATCCCAGGCATCCCAGGACGTCCAACAGCCCCAGGAGGTCCAGGAACCCCACGAGGTCCAGATGGTCCAGCAGGTCCAGGATCAACTTTCGGGCCAGGTTGGCTGTGCCCAAGAGCAACAAGCGTGGAAAGGATCAGAAATCCCACCACTGAGGAATGGAGACACAGCCTCATCTGTAGAGGAAAGATAAGAATGACAAAAATCCTAACAACAATTATTAAACTATACTTTTATTATACTAAAAGGAATTACACAAACACATAAAAAAATTATTATATACTGTTCACCGATTATGTACATGCACATATGAATAGAATAACGTTGAGCGAACAGTCAGCTCTCATAGTGAGTGTGTTGCATGGGGGAGAAATGGGCAGGCGTAAAGACCTGAGCCACTTTGACAAGGGCCAAATGATCACGGACAGATAACTGGGTCAGAGCATCTCCCAAACAGCAAGGCTTGTGGGGTGCTCCGGGTCAGCAGTGGCGAGTACCTGCCCACAGCGGTCCGAGGAGGGACAAACCACGATCCGGCAACAGGGTGTGGAGCCCCCAAGGCTTATTTAAAATGCACACATTTTAAATGAATGCTATAAATGCTGTATCCATGTTTCTAAGACTACGAAAGCATATAATGAAGTGCTTGGTCATAGTGCACACTTGACTCAAGACACAAGACACAAGACAATCAACAAAATATATACATGGTGGTAAAAAAGTAAGAGTAAAATGTACTAAAAAAATAAAATAGAATATATATATATATATATATATACACATACAATCATTTGAAATAAATATCACAAAAGGCATAAGGTGAAAGTGTAAAAGTGATGTGTGAATCAAGTGACGAACAAAAATGCAAATGCTGTAAATTAAATGTACACGTCTAAGACAATTCTATGGGCTATAGAAAATGATTTAGTGCTAAAGGACTTACCTTATGAACTGACAGGTCTGCTGGAAAGACTGGCTCTCAGATACATTCAGATAATAACTTAGAATGTAAGAATGAAACTGAAGAAGTTTCCAGACCAGTTCAGGAAAAACAGCTGTGTTTTCTCTGGGATAAATGTCAAACAAATGTTAAACCAGAGAGCCAAGAGCCTCCCTCTTGTTGCTGCAAAGAGTGTTATTTTACAGATACCATAATATAACAAAGCACAACAGCACATTGCAAGCCAAACAAGCCAAACAAAGCTAGCAGAATAAGTGAAATCTTTTAAATCACTTCTTAAAACCTATTTTCATAGACTTGATTTTATTGATGATTCCATCTTTTTCCTTTGCATTACTTATTTTACTTTATCAGTTTAGCACTTTTACCCTATTTATTTTATTTGTTTTAAGAATTGTATTTATTGGCTCGATCATTGCATAATTCCTACTCTCTTTAATTTTACTTCATATTTTACTGTTCTAATGCTTAGTAGACTATTCTGCTGTTAAATAAGTATTATTAAACTTCTGCTTATGGTTACCTGGTCACCTGGGATTTGTAAAACAGTGACCTCTAGGGCCAAGCAATTTGATGGTCACACATCTACAGGTGGAAAAGTTGTTTTATCTTCCGTCAGACCACTCTCGTCTTATGGTACAAAAGCAATTTATTAGGACATATAGAAGTATGCCATTAACAATTTATCTTTAGCGGAAGGGCTATTTTGGGGGGCTTCTACTCATCGTACTGATAAGCATGGATATATTGAAACAGCAGCTTTATTCCCCCAAACATCCATCCACCAAAAGTGGTAAGAAAGACCAAGCAATCAAGAAGACTTTAGGGTTGGAGCGAGCAGCTCACCATTCAATAGAATGAGAGCGTGAGCAGAGACGCTGCCTCTAGATAGCCCGGCAGGGCGTTACCCGTTGATAGAAGTGCTGCCTCTAGGTAGACCTGCAATGACGCTGCCCCTTGGAATGGAGAAGAATAAGCACTGCTTCTAGAAAATCCAGCAGTGTGTTAACCGTGGGTGGAGGTGCTGCCTCTAGGTGGACCAGAAGGGACGCTGACCTTTGGAATGGAAGTACAAGCACTGCACACAACAGCAATGGTAACGGCATAAAGCCATCTTAACAGAAGGGTTAGCTCATAAGCTTAGAGAAATCCCCAAAAATAACTACAAGTAAGCAAGTAAATAGAAGCATGCTTTTTATTTTATTTTAAATAACCTAAATGCCAATAATGAGACAACTCATAGCTTCTGAGCTGACAGAATAACCAAAATTCCTGGACGGTGGCAGCACTGATATTCTGCAGAAGACCAGCGCCCCATTGCCTTTAGTGTAGATGCTGGTATTGAGACTGCGGTGGTCGCTGCTCCTATCATGAAGCAGTGGGCTGTGTGAAGATTGGGGGGTAGGCCACAGTGATAGCAGATGAGATGCAGGTGAGTAGCAAACCACTATCTGGTTCCATCCTCGGTGGAGAATAAAGGCTCACTTGGGTTTACATTTGGGCCGGCGCAGGTAGCACGCCATAGAGAAGAGGGGACAGAAATTGTTAGTTTGGGATCTGACAACAGAGACACCTTTCTCTTACTTGACATTTGGAGTGTTTCAGTTTAATTAAATAATGGTTAGAATTCATATAAAAATCTGCTATGGTGAGGTCCAAGAAAGGGTTACAATTCTTAGTGTGAGTTGTGAATTCCCACTAATGCTGTAAAATAACTGCTTTCGAGAAAGAGACAAACAGGGAGACTCAGCTTTCTTGATAACTTTGCGAAGAAGATTAATTGAAGGATTCCCGAGTAGACTGTGGAAGGGTCCCGGCATCTGAAGCTGAATTCCTGAGACCAGTGCTTTAATGGATACAGGCTGTAATTTCCGTGACTCAAACAAAGGACTAAAGGCACATACTGTATTATGGTGAGAGACAATAGAGGCGCTGCCTCTGGATAGATCAGCCGAGGCGCTGCCTCTTAGATGGAGAGTGAGAGTGAGAAAGAGAGTGAGAGAGAGAGTGAGAGTGAGAGAGAGAGTGAGAGTGAGAGAGAGAGAGAGAGTGAGAGAGAGAGTGAGAGTGAGAAAGAGAGTGAGAGAGTGAGAGTGAGAGAGAGAGAGTAGAGGCGCTGCCTCTAGATCAGTGGTTCTCAAGTTGTTAATAAATAAATAAAAATTTCAATATAACAATAGAAGAGAAAACAAATATAGGACTGATCCTATAACAGGAGGATTAAATGTTTATGATTGCTTCAAACATGCAAAAAAGACTAATAAATAAAAATATGTAGCCTACCCTTTAATGGCTCCAGGACAAAACGAATGTCAATGTCTTCATTGTCTATTAATAGGCCTTTATAAAAGTTGAAAATATATGCAGGCTATTATTCTTACAATTAGTCACGTACCCCTTGTAGTACCTTCAAGTACCTCTATGGGTACGCGTACCCCCACGAGAACACTGCTCTAGATCGACCAACAGAACGCTGCCCTGTGAATGAAGAGCATAGTTATGGAACGCCAAAAGGGTCACAATTCGCCACAAACTGAGCGAGTATTACTACCAGAACGCTGTAAAATACGGCGTTATGGTCTGCAAAACGCCGTAAAATATGCACGTTTTTTACGCCGTTCTAGTGCCAGCAAAACGCCGTACAAAACGCGCGTTTCTTTATAGTAAAATGAGCTCCGCCTGGTCATTTACATAGCCATTAGTTTTGAACATTCACCCAATCAATGACAACCAAGACCACATTAGTTTACTACCGACTTTATGAGCCTTCCACTCCTGTACATGGCGTGATGCAATAAATAGCCTACACAATACTTATACATAGGCTACTGCATGAAATACAGGCCTAAATGTAGAATGTAATAGTTTTATTAATTTCGTTTTCTCAACTGAAAGTCATGATATGAACTAAATTGTCTTCCACAAATGCCTCTAAAATAAAATGGTCACTAGATGGCGATGGCTGCCCGGTTTGACTGTGCCAAAAACCGCTACTGCATCTAGTGACATCACTCTCCTCATATCTCCGCAATGGACTTTACTTCACTTTTTTTTGAGTGTTTAACACTGTTCACAAAGTGCTATAAGCTTGTAACAGGATACACGGAGATTCGTCCTTTCACCAACAGAGGGAAGTATGGGTTTTAGTAATCTCTGCAATCCATCAGATTGCAAATGTATTTGTTTATGTTGCTTGGTGTTGCTATATTCAATTCTGTCAATCTCGTGTGTTCATGCCGTTCATGCGTGTTGAAATTTTATTATGAATTCCTCTATTCTCCTCCCCCCAGGGCTCATACGCTCAAACTGTTATCTACCCCTCCCCCTGCAGCTACATGTACTTTCATGTACAGTTATATTCCAAACAAACAATGAGCTGGAGCAGACATTTGGAGTTCTGAGGGCACTATAACTCAACCAAGGAGCGTTTAAAGCTGCTGTAGGTAGGATTTGAGAGTTGCAACGAGAGCTAGCTAAAAACTAACAAAGGAGATATTGAAAGTCAGCAACACCTTCCTCCTCTGATCCCTCTCTCTGGAGCCCCTATTGGGGTATTGACAAACCTGTTGTAGTTGTGTGCCTGCCATTATGTGATTGACGGGCAAGGTAAATTCGCAAGACCAATTGGGGAGAAGAGGCCCTGATTGGTCAGAATTATTTCGGCCATTGTCAAAAATCTAAAGCGATACAAAAGGGGCAGGGCTATCAACCAGAGCAGATATTCTCACAGAGCATTGCACTCACTGATAGCTGACAGATGTCTATGGCATTCTTAACAAATTACACACAAATTACACTATACTATGTATAGCTCTAAAATATGACCTTTTAAATATGCATATGGCAAACCCTATTTGTGTATTGTAAAATCGAATTGGCGTGCAAGCTAAAAAGAAAAAAGAAAAAAAGGAAAGCACCCTCAACTGTGCATTCAACCCTGACTTGCCTTGTTCGTTAGCATGCACAGAGACTGTGCGACTAAACAAGGAAGTGTGGTTAAAAAGAATCCTCTGCTGTTCTGTTCTATACTCGGAAAGGGAATAGAGCAGTATATGGGCATGTGGAGCTTTACTGATGCATCTTAAGAAGCCACTTGTCAGCAGATTGGTCCCTTAACTTAACTATAGACTTCAGCTTTTCCGGCAGTGGCGGTGAAATAGTTAACCAGCGGTGTTCCTGCCCACTAGAAACTGTACTCTGCATCTTCTGTCAAGTGATACCTAATTCCCACAGACTAAAGACGCATTTCAACTGAAGGCCACACAGACAGTGAGTACACTTTGCACACACAATATGACTGTCAAATTTATACTCTTGCTCTTTCATCTGTCACATGCAGGTCTGTCAGGCAGGCATGTCGCAGTTGGAGAATGAAAGGGACCGGTTTTGTACATTTGTTTTACATTGTGGTTGTCAGTCACTATGCTTGCTTTGTTAATCTTTTAATGTGAATCTATCTCTCCGTCTTGCTGCCTTTGACATTGTTTTGCAGATATAAAACATGTCAGAGTGCAAATTCCACAAATGGCCGTTGTTTTATAACCACAGTTTGCTATTTTAGTACAAGCTCCAGTGCACGCTCTTATCAGGTCAGGGCTGTCCAGACATTTCCTGAGAAGTGCAACAGGCTGTGCTCTAATGCATGTACAGAATATACTCAATATTGAGAGGAGTGGTAAGGAGACAGACAGTGCATATCCTTTAGCACACTGCAGCACACAAGCGTAAACACAGGAAATAAAATCTATTTACTGAGAAATTCCTGCTGAGGGTGTGGCCTAGCCGGCTTCAGACCAAACTAGCTAAACTAAACACTGTTATAGGTTTGATTTCTCTTTACTTCATAAATTAGTGTTCAAGTTTCTTTGACAGGCTGTGAAAACCAGCATAACATTCATTGTGACACATCCCCAACACAACACCGGTCTCTTCATCTTCTTCCTGTTTTCTAAAGGGTTCTATTTTTGTCAAGTCATTGTTATGGCAAGGCTGTAACCAAGAATAATATTATGGGTATTGAGGGATTTTTCAACATTTGCAAAACAAACCTTCTGACTGAAAAAAATGTGTTTTGTAGGAACATATTTTCTTTTATAATGTTTTATGTTTGGGTGAATTAGAGTTTTATTGAGCACATGCTTACCGTAATAAACATTTTCAATATATTTACATACTTTCTATATACCATTTCACGTTCAGTTATGGTTTTATAACTTCACTGGTTTAATATGGTTTAATACTTCACTGAAATCAATCAATCTCTCGTATTGTGCCTTTGCAAAGAAAGGCCAAATGTAACTGGCATTTGATGAAGTGAATAACATGACCACAAATCTGAATGGAACAATAAAGTTTGGCCTGTTTTAAAGTTTGGTCAAGCGTAAATATGTGTTTTTGGATTCCAGGTTAAAACGCCTCAAAATGAAGAAAGGAGAGAAGCAGTTTTTAAAGCAACATTCTCTTCCCTGCCTTGGGAGAGGTGAGTTATATACATAATACACACACACACACACACACACGGATACACACACAAACACGGATACACCAATATAACAGAAAGATCACCAGCTAATTCCAAATACCTGCTTCTCTGCACACACGCAGAGAGAAGCGAGTGTGCCCATGCATTACACACGCTTCTCTGCTTTCCTATAATAAAAGATCTATTTATGTCGCAGCAGACCTGGGGTCTGTTGACAGCAATCCCTGACCTTGCTCAATATCACGGCTGAAATAGACACAGAGCAAAATAATTGACATAGAAAAGCTAATGTATTACATTGTATACGGTTTTAAAACCACTACATCTGTCAGGCAGTTTACCTGACAAGGATACTTTTGCTCTTGAAACTGACAACTTGCACACTCCTTTCCACATACACAAACAATTCATACCCCTAAGCCTATGTTCAGTTTAATAGTCAAACGAACTGACAGGCTGCTCCAATCATATGGCTGGACGTCATATTTATCAAGAATTTAAAAAAAAAAAAAAAAAACTTGAGCGATGCCTTGTTATTACCCGATTCCAGGCACAAGACTGTGCAGGTTCGTGTACATGCTGGAACTAGTTGTGACATACTGCCCTGGATTAGCAGGCCTCGTTACAGCGGTGCTCTCAGCGCCCTAAAATAGAGGGGGGACTGGGGGCACTCAATACAGCAACAAACAGCAGCTGCATCTTACAGATAAACAGCAGCTCGGAACCTGATACAAACAGTTGGGGTGAAAAACACAGGCAGTCATAGGCTACAGCACAGAGTAGAAACGAGGAAAAACAGCTGACCGACGTCGTTACATAGCCTATAGCCAAAAGTGTTAACGACTGTGAGAGACAGTCATATAGTATCATATAGTAAGGATATGATATTTGTATAGGACAGGTAACAAACATTAAAGTAAAAACGCATATCCACCCTAAAGCTTTGCTTTAGAAAAACCAAACAACTTTCACTCAGATTCACAAAAGAAATATCTGGCCAGCTTACTAGGCCTACTTGGCGATAGAAACGGACTGAGGGAGACAGAAATGGCCCAAATCACTACAGAAGGTAAGAATTAGCATACCTCTCTCTAGCAGGTGGTTACAATGGGGCATAGTATAATAATGGACTAATGTAAAATTACTAAATGATCAATTAATTATCTATGGCCCAGTGAACTAATTTCAGTGTGATTGTGAAGTGATGGACAGGTCCATTTCTGACTGCTTAAGAGAGACAATGTTTGAAAACACTGTCTATAGACAGCAGCCGTTTGATTTGAGCAGCGTGTTTCTTAGTGACATTACGGTAAACCTACCTACGTCGTTTAAATATTTATATGTGGTATATAAAATCTACAGTATATAGGCTGGAAAGAATTACTACACTACTTCTTAAATAGTATTGTATAATCCTGGTAGCTTGATAAAACGCCATGTTTACATAATAAACGTTTTACCGGTATAACAATACATTCCTATCTCCAGAATATAGCCTACCATGCAAAAAATTAAATATGGAGACATTTTACTGTATAATCTATAAAGATCAGCAATAACTATTTAAAATAATGAGCAAAAACGTTGATGCATGTTACTATTGCTGAAGAAATTATTAAATCAAATGTTATTGCACAAGTTAGCTCAGCTGTCCAGCAGCATCCATATGTCCAGCACAGGCAGAGAATTCCCGTGTTGGCTTGTCACTCAGGCATGCATACTTGTGTCACAGTGTGGGCAAATGTTCGCAGATTCTTCTGGAAAGGTGCCTGTGTCCGTCCGCAGAGGTATCGTTACATGTCTGCACTGATTCACATTACACGATTGATTCTGCACTGATTCTGGCGCTCACAAGTGACCCACAGACACATCATGTATTATTAGCAGCAGTAGGAACGTGATCTTAATAGCTGGGATGAATAGCTACGGGCGTCTAACGACAAGTAAATATAGCATGGAAGCTGTCAAGTGGACTACATTAGTTTCATCAAAACAAGATAAAGAACTTGTTGCTTAAAATAGAAGCCGAGTTTTGGTCACTGGGGGCAGAGAAAAATGTTATCAGTTTGAATAAACAACAGTTTTCCCATGAAAATATCTTGGGAACCAACAGAAACAAAACATTGTTTGTTACAGTATGTGTTGAGAATGGCAGATAACAGCAAGATTTGTAAATCTAACCAAACATGGTGGTGAATAACTAGGAAAACATTAATAATAATATGGAGTGGCCCTTTTCACCTTTTTGTCCCAGGGAGGTGTAGTTCAGGTCAGGCTGATGGTGTAGGTGGAGTAATTTCTTCTAATTACTGTAAGCTAAATGAGTTGCTGGTAGCACAAGCAGTTATTCCCGAAACACAAGTCAACTGAGGACATGTTTACTGATTTGATTTAAGCCTCCCCTCATCCATGAAACATAAACTCCAACTGCCTGCTTGAAACTCACATGGCACGTCTCATGTTTAACTTTCTGGTATTCATAAACACTGTCCACTAACATAATGTTTTTCTTTCCTAACCACAGTGATATTTGATAGCATGTTGAATACCAGCTAACAGATCACCCTGTTAGCATGCTGATAAATATATATTCTATAGATATACTGTCTATCTATTCTATAACAAACCATAGGCCTATTGACAACAATTAGGTTAATCTGGTGAGACGATAATGATTTGAAGGTTACATACAGAATATATTTCAAAAAATATCATTTTTGGAAATTTATTGATTACCACCCCACTGTTATTAGTACAGTAGGCATTGGGTTACAAAACTATAGGCTTAATTTAAACGATCCCATTCTCTTGGTGAGAAAGATAAACATAAATGAACATTAAGAATTTGTTATCGCTAGTATTAATGTAACAAACTTTTATACTAAAGTTAGACCTTTACTTAGACGTTTACTTCTGCCTTCAGCTCCGCTCTGCCTGTCTGTTGTGCGTGTATCCTAGCCCTCACACTCTCTGATCGGCTCAGACACGCACATGAGCTTGTCCAATAGGAAGGTCAGAATTTCAGGGTGGTTTTCAGGTCAGTGGTTAGGGTGGTCTATTCCCATTCAAAAAGTCATGGGTTGTGTGTAAGAGAAAAAGCATAGTCAATACAATTAAACTGTTACAACAATCAATGTAGATTTGGATATACGATTGTGAACGCTAGCATAGGCACTCCTAGTTAACGTCTCTGTACCCCTTCAGATGTGCCACGGCAGTTCCCCAAACTCTCGCTATGTGACGTGGACGAGAAGGTGCGACTGCTGGCGGAGAAGGTCTACGCCTCAGCCTTAAAGGAAGAGGGTACCAAAAATGCCATGGCCTTGTTCACCGTACCAGAGGACTGCCCCATCGGCATGCATGAAGACAGGGAGAGAGAGCTCCTGAAGGAGCTGGCCGAGCAAAAGTCAGAGGAGTCTACCAAGAGGTAGGTGTCATCCGGTGTGCATCTGCATCATAAGACCAGGTTGACTGAAGGGACGTTTTGAAAACCTCAAGTTTGTTTTTGCGAGAGCCCCTATGCGGTTACCATTGGATGATCCTAAATATTTATTTTCTCCTTTGTGTGTCTCTAGGAAGGAACTTTTCAAGATGAAGCGCACCCTGTCCGTGGCTTTGCAGATACCCCCGGACTGGCCCGTGGACACCCAAGACACCCCTCACTTGTCGATATCGGAGCAGTCAGTCCCAGAGAAACTTACAGAGTTCCAGAGGGTTACTATCAGTGGAGATTACTGCGCAGGGGTAAAGGCAATTCATATTCCTGCATGTAGTTACAGTGTGTAGAAGCACCAAGAAGCTTTTCACACTGCAGTTAGCCCAGGCTAGGCAGAAGACTTTCACTTCCATGGTAGGGATTCACAGAGTCTTTACAAAACGTAATGTAGCACGTCAATAGGTTAATTTATGTCATCTGAAGAGTCCAAGAACACTGACCAGTCTGTGCACTCAAGGCAGCCCTGAAGGGCAAGGGAACTGTCCTCAGTCCAAACCTTCACCTTTTGCTTCACCATCTGCTCATGGTGTACAGTCTTGTACGTCGGTATAATAATGGACTAATGTAAAATTACTAAATGATCAATTAATTATATACTACATTATGATCTGAGCTTAATTGGACCATAGCACAAATCAGGGGGGCAGGATAGTCTAGTGGTCTAGGCGTTGGACTCCCAGGCGGAAGGTCATGGGTTCAATCCCTGGAGGTGGCCTACCTGCAAGCATCCTTGAGCAAGATGCCTAACCCCTATCTGCTCCATGTAGTATGTAATTGTAAGTGATCAAATTGTAAGTCTAAACAAAGTTTTACAATGACGTGTAGGGCATGAGACATACTGATAAAAACCAGACAACGTGCCATTTAATTTGCAGTGGTTAAAATCTAAAGTTGGAGGAATCCGGTGAGATAGATTGCAGTTGTTGTGTTACTTTGAATATTACATCGCAGGTGATTTGGCATTCCTTTCAGGATGTAAAACATGGTGACTAACAATTGAGGGAATTCCCTAAAGAGATAGAAAGGCCATAGCGGTACTAAAAAGCAGCTCTACTGTATGTCTGTAGCCAGTCGTTCTTCTACAGTGAAATTCCTGCACTATCTGCAGTTTATATACACAAACCCCCCCGTGTCTTTCCTGTTACTTCACTGTCACGATTCAGTCGATTTGGAGTCAAAAAAGCCATTAATATCCAGGGAAGAATCTTTCTCCATATCTGTCAGCTAAGCCAGCTAAGCCATGATTGTCAGGGCTCGTGTATAGGGGTGACCCAAATGCAGAACAGAGATCGGGAGGCAGGCAGTGGCGTTCAGGGGTTTTAATAACAAAACTCACTCACAACAGGGAAAACAGAAAAAGTCCAAACTAAAATACAAAGCCAATGGCTAGGGGTCAACCCAAAACAGAAAAAGATCCATAAAACAAAACCTACTTGTAGACGCACACAAAGGGCAGGGCAAGGCAAGGACTGATGATAACAAGGTACGATGACACAGGCTCAACAAAGACAACGACTAACCTGACTGCAACAACGGACGAACCAACACTGAGACAAGGGAGAACAGAGACTAAATACACTAGGGAGAACGAGACACAGGTGAGGGCGGTGAA
>JAODLI010073998.1:0-13672 GCA_027575585.1 Percopsis omiscomaycus
AGAGTTGGCCTACCTGTAAGCATCCTTGAGCAAGATGCCTAACCCCTATCTGCTCCATGTAATAACACCATGTAATTCTAAGTCACTTTGGATAGAAGTGTCTGCTAAATGCCAAATTCTAAATCATTTTACAGCTTAATAATTTCCATCACATGTGGACGGACCATTTAGCAAGGACAGTTAACATTTTCCCTGTTTACAGGCAGAGACAGGAGGTTTACATGCTTACGTTAGAATAATAGTTTATTACGTTGTTGTATAACAACTAACTGACAGGACGTTGTGGAATATTTAAATTGATCTCTAGCCCTATCATGACCACTGCAATGTACAGTAGCCTATAGAGACCACCACACTTAAAAACAGTAACGGGACAGAACAATATCATTTTTTGTAGAAGTTGTAGTGTTTTGACGTGCTCTTATGGTTGTACTACGTATGTGCCAGCAGAACTGTTTTTTAAGACGGAAACCCTCTATTCTTGTGTCTCCCTGCGCCAATGAGCAAAGCCATTGGGAAGTACAAGCTGATGTTTTCTGTCTATCTACTTATATGTCTAAATGAATAGTATTTCCCGCCACTATTAAACACTGTTTCACCTTATTTTAAGCCTCTCTCATTTATTTTCATTGTAAATATTTACAGCGAACTACAAAACATCCAATAGGTTAAATTATTTTTGAGTTTGCAGTATGACAACAGGTTGTTCATTTGTGTCTACAAAGTGCTAGGCAAAAAAGAATGAATAAATTGTTTTGAATACATTATTTTGAACAAATCATTCCAGAGTCTGCAGTGGTAGGTTTCCTCCCCCGACTCTTTAGCCCGACAGTGTTGGTGACTATAGCCACTAACAGCTTTTGACTCCAGACTGTCTCCTCCTTCGAGTCGACAGTACTAAACTGACTTATTTATTCTATGTACTTCTGAATGCTTGAGAGCATACTGCTTGTAGAGGGACCCGGAAGATACGGCCTTCGGACATCTTGAAAGATAAAAGAACTCTTAGGGCTGTGTTCGAATCTTCCACTATATAATTCACTATATATTGGAGCAGCCATTTTGTAGTGTTTTTTGAATTCTCAACCCTAAATTCTATTTACTATAGTGCACAACAAAATTGTGACAAGGCACATCAAATGTAGTGTACAGAAGTTGTACCCTACATTGATCCACGTAGACCATCATGCATTGCGACCTGTCTCGAAAGTGTTGACAGATTTGCAGAAAAAGAGCTGTTAGATAGATTTCTACATAATTTTTTTTATGTATATTGCTTTTCATGAGTAACGTTAATTCAATTAATTTATTGAAGATTAGTATATAGCCTAATAGCAAAGTTACAGCCCCCCAGCCCCCATCGTGTGTGCGTTGGTGGGCAGTACATTCAAAGTATGTTGTAAATAAAGTTACGTTTACACAGATTTGTGTTAGAAAGTTTTATTTCAATGTTGTGAATAGATATGTCAAGTGTAGGGCTAATGTTACTTATCCAAAAATAGCAACGTTAGTGTCCATGGCCTCACACATGCGGTGCAGATGTTCTGGCAACAGAGGAAATAATTACGAATACCCAGTGCATAATTATGTGGCAGCGTACATCCATGTAATGTCTGAAATGTATCAACAGCTGTCTGCCCTTATAGGGGATGAGTGAGTGAGTGGACAAGTGGAGAATCCGAACACAGCCTATACATCTAGAGGTAGTGACTCAAAATGAACGAATCAATAAAATGAACCAGACTTTCTGGCACTAGCTATGCAGGGAAAGTCTTGGGTTTGTAATGATAACACAGCCTGGTGGGAATGTTTTCTCTATGTTGTATTAATTATTCATCTGTTTCAGGCTTGGTAATGTTGCTGCCCACGTCAGATTCCTTGAAGATAACCATGACAACATACAGCAGACTGCTTCATTGATTCACTGCTATAAAAAATGTAAGCCCCAGAACCTGACTGACAACCTCAAGAAAAAGTATGAAACCCTCTGAAAAAAGACTCCAGGTGATTAGGGGGGCTCAAATTCTCAAGTTAGCAGATAAAGTGGAGTAAAGTAAATAAAGTGAAGTAAAACTAAAGCCCATCTTGCCTATTCGCATTAACTGGACTGTTTAATTGTACAGTGTGACAGACTAATATCAGGATTTCAAATTAAAAGGTTAATTCAACAGGATCACAACCATTTCAATAGCTCTATATAAAGCTTAAAATCAATGTATTTGCATTTTCAATTACAGGTCTGTAATTGCGTTTAAAGGACAACAAACGGGACCTCCAAAAAACAAGACATCTAGTGCCACGTGTGGAGAGCAATGAAATGTGTGACATAAGATTCCTGTTGCGTTTTTTCTTTCAGGATTCTCTCCTCGTTAGCATAATAGCTAGCTAGCTATTACATCCAAACCAAAAGTACCCATCCGTTTCAATACAATTCTGTTCAATTCAATTAGTTTTCAGACATATAGTCAGGATTTAATAAGAATAACATCGCTTGTCATAACTCACCGTCGATCGTTGTCGATTAACATTAGAGTGATAAAAAGCAGACGCAGTCCGTGCTACAAAAGCAGTTTCATGGTCACCTAGCAACCCGATGCCATACAAATACAATAGGACCTGGCAATGGAACGTCAATGGGGTGTCCCATGCTGAATAGATTTGCTACTTTAAACATACATGTATTTGAACATGCCTTGGAATTTACAAGCATTGTAACGTCTTAAAAAGCGATGTTATATAGGCATATATATATAATATATATAATATATAATATATATATTAATGTATCTGCAACTATGAACTAACTAACAGTAAATGTACAAACTACTAAATAGTAATTAAATAGTACGATTTATTTAGTAGTTTGTATATTTACTGTTATCTGTGCAATTATGCAATTTCATATTAATCTGTATATTAATCTTATAGCTATATTTATTCTCCCCACCTGTAAATAATAATTACCTGTACATTATGCTATTCATATTCATCTGTACATTTCATCTGTATTTATATTCTCCCCACTTGTAAATACTTGAAGTGTTACATATTACTGCTAGTACTCTCTTCTTATTTTTAATTTTTTTTTAATATTTCCTATTTCATTCTCTGTCCATTATTATTATTATTATTATTGTGCTGCAGTGACAAGTACATTTCCCCATTGTGGGATCAATAAAGTATCTTATCTTATCTTATCTTATCAAACAAATACAATTTTTTACAAACAATACAAATTTCTATATATTGTGTTATTTCTCGTAGAATATGTCACAGTGGAGTTTGATATCTTACTTTTGTGATAATGTATAGTTTAATTATTTAATTTCGCTTAAATATTGTGAATGAAACGTTAGTGGATCTACATTTGTGTATATATTATTTACCATGTTAAATTTGCATTTACACATGCCGGTGACGCGTGACGTCACTTCAACAAAATGCGGATACGTTTTAGCCATGGGAGTTCGCCTAGGTCGGCTGTGATTGTGTAGCGGGAGGTCTTGCTGTCTGCTCTCGTTTGCCACATTTCTTTGGATCATAATGTCACTGCCGAGTTTTCAGTCTGAGTGGGGAGAAATTGACCAGGAATACCAACAATTACAGGTGATCGATTATCACAAGCATCTGTTCACTTTCTAGTTTTCGTGACGTGGATGACTCTGAGCAAAAAGAACGTCAGTAGCTACTTAACTTTTTGTTGTCTTTCCTGACTTTAATCTATTAAAGAGCCATTAAGGTTTGTAGTGAGCCAAAAATCCCCCTTGTCGTTAATATAACGCAGTAGTATTTAGTCAATATTTACTCACGTTGACTTGCTTGGGTCATCCTAGTGTGTTTCCATTATCTAATGCTAGCTAGCATTAGCATCAGGTTGACCGAGGTGCTTGACCAGTAAGCTAGCTAGCCGGCTAACGTCAGCTAGGATAATACTAGATAGAACTGTTTGTAATAAACTTTTTTTATATATATAATTCTATGGGTACTTCCCAAAGGCACGCAGTTTGCCCGAACGGAAAACAAACAAAAATCGCCGTGTTACGATAGGATGTACTGTAATGTCCAAGTAGGAAGATTTGTTCTGAGCTCAATGTGCTGCTTATTTCAATACAATACCAACAATAAAACACACAATGTTTTTAATGTATTTATGCATAAATAATAATGGGGGGGCCCCCCGCGACCAACGAGCTACTTTAGGTGAGTCCGCTTTTTATGATTTTAAACTAGCTATGTCTCTTATTCTTATTAGGGGCAGCTCCACGTTTGTTATATTCGTATGACAGATCTCACCTTATAGTTTACTGTCCTAACTATTGCAATAACAATTGCGTTGTAATCGTTGTGCAATGTCCCCCTTTAACTAGTGACAGTGTGATGTGTGTACATCTCTTGGAATTGTCTTGTCACGTGACGTTATTGAACCAATAAAATCAATTGACTAAAGTTAGCAACAAATATTTTCTTTTTTTACCATCCCATTGAGAGGCGAACTTGCACAAGGGCATAGTGAACAAAGCCTCCATTTTCATTTAATTTATTTTAATCCATTTAAGACCTTTGCCTATGTCTTAAAATCAACAAATTGCATTTGAATTACATGTGTACCTATTGACGCTCTGTCTATCTTCCAGGAAACCCACAAAGTATACAGACAAAAACTTGAGGAGCTCACTACTCTCCAGACCACATGCAGTGGTGCCATAAGTAAACAGAGGAAACGTCTCAAAGATCTTAGGCACAGTCTGAAAAAGTAAGAGTCCTGTCACACCGGTCCCGAGAAAGTGTTCAGTGTGCATTAGGGACATGCTACACCCCAACCAGCAGTCACAAAGAACATATGAGAACAGTACTGTTTGTTCATTGCTGAATCAGATATTGTCTATTACTTTATGTTCAGCAGAATTTGAGAGGCATGGTAATATGGGTCAGGTCTCAGCCTTTCTTAACCTGTTGTTGTATAAATTGCATATTATATATTATAATAATAATATTAATAATAAAACATTTTTTATTTGAAAGCTACACTGATGTGTTTCGCTCTATACATCAGTCTGGAAACTCTCGTTGTCAGTGGCAGTGCCAGTAGGTGTCAAATCATTAGCACATGATTGGACCAAATTCAGCTATTCAGAACAACAAACGTTTGCTACGATAGCAAACGATTAGACCACCTTCAAGCACCATGTGGGGATTTTCCGAGACACGGGTACTTGATTGCTGTCGGCACCAACCAAACTACTCACCTGGATGCTGATCGGCTGTTAGTTCTCCAACTGTTTCCTAGACTAATGTGCAAGCAGATCAAATGGTAGAGGTGGAGCTTCCAAAATCATGATTTTCCATGCTACTAAATTCCTACGGCTATAAGGTGTTATGCTCACAAGTTACAACACAGGGCAGTGACGGAAATGTGTCGTTCCCTCTGATTCCATTAGACACATTTCTGGAATACAAAGAACGGTCACTCATTGGTCAAATAATTGTTGCATTTCCTCTGCAGGTGTGCACAGCCGTGTGACGAGAAGGAATTAAAACTGATAACAGACATTAAGTTGCAGATCAAAGATAAAGAAAATGTGTTCTTTGATATGGAAGCATACTTGCCAAAGAAGAATGGGTAATTGGTGCTTTTAATTTGCCTTGTTACATACAGTACGCTGCTGGTACTGTAGGTCTTGGCCACTCTGAAATTTTATTTATAATTTAAATAAAATACATATTGGGTCTTAAATTGCATTCATAATGGTCTTACAATGTCTTAAATTTAACTTGTTGAAACCTGCAGAACCCCTGTTTATTGTACTACAGTGTTTCTCTAAACAAATGTCCAGATAAATATATAAATATAAGACTTGCACATTGCTTTACTTTAAGGTAGGTAACGTAGAAGTTGGCATTATAACCATTGTGTTCACATCTCTTTCAGACTATACCTAAATTTGGTCCTTGGCAACGTTAATGTGACACTTCTCAGCAACCAGGCAAAGTATGTCAGACTAGGGCACACAAGTTGCATTTGCCCGTTGTCAAATTGTCAACTGTCCTATATGTTAATTTGTTTAGATTTGCCTACAAAGACGAGTATGAGAAGTTCAAGCTTTATATGACCATAATTCTAATGTTTGGAGCCATCACCTGCCTCTTCTTGCTAAATTATCGGTGAGTTAAAGTCATCCACTTAAAAGCTTTGCCATTGTCAATTTTCACAGAGGTGTCTTAGGATCTACAGCTGTGGTTACCCTACTAATGTTAATTATGGGTTCATTGCATTTTGTTATGCCAGTGCACCAGTATAGACGCATCTTGTGACGCAACCACTACATTGTCAATGCTGGTGCACTGGTATACCTAAATGAAATGAGCTACACCTGTGTTTGCCCTACTATGAGATAGGGTTGGGCGATATGGCGAATACATCGGGAATCGAAAAAACGATTGGCTGAATTGTTTTTTCTGCTGGTATTTTGCCGTTTTAAAGTCCTTTTTTGGTTTGGTTATTTAGGGCATTTGTTACATTTGATCTGGTTAGGTTTGGTTTCACATTGCAATTTTGCGAGCGCACTTCACCACATCACCTGCATAGGCTACGTCTCACTATACTTGAAATTGACTGGCTTGTAGACAGGCGTGTGTCCTCTTATGTGGATACAGACAATAAGGCGTGAGGCATCAGTAGGAAGGATAGGAAAATTTTGTGTAATAATCCTTTTTAGCATATTGTGGTGCCAATTGTGTTCCTCTCTAGCCAAAGTAGTTTTCAGAGTAATAATACGACGCTCTGTCGCTGTTGCTTGTATCCTCTTTTGTCCTCTAAAGGCAATTGTTTCGGTTCATCAGCTTAGTAATATTAAATATTAGTTCTGGGTTCTTTATCTTGTTGGTAGTGCATCTCATCACACAGCAGCTTTCAGACATGTTTCAGTTGTTTGTTAGCAAATGAAAGTAACAAGGAGCTTCAGGCAATACAAAGTCAATGGAGAGTGAGAGTAGGCTATGGAACGTAATTGGTCAATTACTGTAATTGGTCCGCATGCCAAAACCAAAAAAAACCCAAAATGTTTTTTCACACTGCAAGCAAACAGAGACCACCTCTTTTGGTCTGACCAAACTTTTCACACCTGCTATTTTGGTTGGACTACCCACCCCCGCGAATTCTGAAGCAGTTGACGGTTAACCTATCGCCCAACCCATCACACCTCTGTGAACAGGGCCCATTGAGTGCCTCAATAATCCCTCCACCCCCCACCAACAGTGTTACAGATGAAATCTTCAACTTTCTGCTGGTGTGGTACTACTGCACATTGACCATAAGGGAAAGCATCCTCATGTGCAATGGATCTAGGTGTGTAGCCAAAAATTGGTAACGTTGGTAATTGGTAATTGGTAATGTTGGAAGCCCATAATGTCATGCCCATATTTGACCTTTTTTCTTATTTCCATGAATTCCTTGAAACTCTGATAATATGCCACTGCGTTGTTCTGTTTGTTTGTTCATTGGATCTACTCCTTGTCCTATTTCAGGATTAAAGGGTGGTGGGTCTCGCATCATTATGTATCCACGTTTTTATCAGGTGTTATGCTTACCTGGTAAGTTTAGCTGTCTACTATAAATGAGTATTATACTAATATACTATAAATGAGTATTCTGAGTACTATAAATGTCACACTGTTGTAGAAATAGCATTTGACCTTCTTGGCATGCATTAACGTTTTGTTTACATTAAATCCTTGATTCTGTAGCTTCCTTGCAACAAGTCTTCACTTCACAAAAGAATCACCCATTAAACAGTTTTTGGCATCCATTTACTTCCATTGTTTCTGAAAAACATACTTCGAATGTGTCTGCAAAGATTATCGGCATCTCATCTCTCATCAGTTGGCTTAAAAAAAAAAGAAGGTGCAATATCCCTTTTAAGCAGATCATGTGATCATGTGTTCCATTTTTCTCTCTACTAACAGGCCAGAGGGACCAATGTATCAGATCTTTAGAAACCAATTCCTTGCTTTCTCCATATATCAGAGTAAGACATTTTTAAGAATCCTAAAATGCTATTGGTCAGAAAATGTATGTATTGATTAGTTCATTCTCAGTTCATGAAGTGTGCCCTTGATCATGGCACATTGCAATGTGTGGAACTAGTGTACAATTACTCTTTGTTTTGCAGGCTTTGTTCAGTTTCTCCAGTATTACTACCAGAGTGGTTGTTTATACAGGTTGCGGGCTTTGGGGGAGAGAAATCAGCTGGATCTCACAGTAGGTAGGTTGACTGCTATTTCCTGGAAGTCAGCATCAATTGTCTGGGTTATTACTATAGGGTCATTTAATCATACATCTTACTTAAATGTCTTAGTTGTAGCCCAAAAGGTGTCTTTTGATAGATGGCTTAATGGATCAACCATATTTTCATTCTTTTTTGTACAACTGAACTGAATGTTGTTTCTCAAAGTGCAACATGAAATAAAGAATGAAAGCCCCGTGCCATACTCTGAGCTATGACCACTTTATTTGGTGCGGGCATGGCTCATGGCTCAAATGTTAAACCCCTGAGCCATGAGACCCTGGATGGTTGAGTATTATAACAGGCAGTCTGCTTTGTATCTGCAGAGGGATTTCAGTCGTGGATGTGGAGAGGCCTCACTTTTCTTCTGCCGTTCCTATTTTTTGGCCACGTAAGTTCATGTGCAGTTAACCACATAGCCAGTGGATATTTTGATTAAATAAGCCATAAATGGAGAAGTGTAACACCTACTTTCCCTTCACAGTTTTGGCAGTTGTATAACTCAATCACGCTGTTTCGGTTGGCAGGACGTGATGACTGCAAGGAATGGCAGGTCAGAATTTATCTGTATTTTCCTTTTAAACAACCCACATAAGTACTTGAGCTGTATTTATAACAGAAGATCAGATGGAATCTCCCCAATGCTTTTTGGCAAAGTTTGAACACCACTAATAAAGAATACAATGATCCCTACATGTGGTATCCCTTCAAATCCAAATCTGGAAATGACAATGGGTAAAGTATTGAATTTTAACTTTTTCCCTCCTTTTATTTTTTAGGTATTCATGTTGGCACTGACGTTTCTTGTCTTGTTCCTGGGAAATTTTCTCACCACATTAAAAGTTGTTCACCAGAAATTTCAAAAAAATCAGGGAAAGGTCCAAAAAACTGACTGAGAGCGAGCTTTTGAGTGACTTACACTTAATGGACTTTACAGTAGACGGTTGGTTCTGGAGAAGATAAAGGTTGGAGCTACTGTTTCCTCTCAGGCTTTGATTACCGCAGCAACGTCGAGCCTAATGTTCAGTTAGTGGGCTTTTGCTTTTAATGATATCGCCTTCGTGTTGCATATTCGATTGCAGGGGCATTAACCTGAGCGATTAACCACTTGAGTCTTCTATGGGTTGTCATGTGATCCTGTAGATGCGTGATAGGACTAAATGTTGTTTTATTTCAGTGTTAATTATGTTGCCGACCCTCGCTACCTTTTTAAATGAGGTAGAGAGCAATGACTAATCCAACAGTGTAGTTTGGCTTTGAAGACACTTCTGCAAAGTAATTGTGCGTAAACTATCTCTTTAGATGAAAGTACATAATAGGCCTATACAGCAGTGTTTTGTGATTTGTTTGAAATAACTGTCTTATATTTGTAGCTTTACAACCCTATTTTCTTTTCCACCATTTAAAATACACCAACTTGGACAATTAATGCTATCCAGTAATTGTCACATTCAAGCCTCAACGTTTTCTGTCTGGTTTTAACTGTTGCAGTATGCTGCCATTGCTGTCCAACTGTCCATATACAAGTTAATGGTAGTAACTGCACCTTGAACAGTTTATTCAGCGTTCGAACAACGGGCCATTATTTTAGCCTTCATTTAGTGGCCACCTCAGCTCTACATTGCTTTACCTAGACCCTGATTGTCAAAACACTGTAGTTGGTGGATAAGGAACTTCCTGCTTTTATTATTATAGTGATGGGGGAAAAAGGAACAATGTGGTGGTTATTTTATTCCAATCTATATTTCGCTGCAGAGGTCCTTTATGAACAAAATGCTGCTATTGGCACTGGTATGGTACTGTTATTCTGAATGGAGACAACAAAAAACTATGCTGGATTACCTTCATAATTCTGACTAGCGTCGTCTGTTTGTAAACTGTGGTCAAATCCTAAGCTTTTTGGTAGGTCTCCGGTATTAGGATTTTTTTTTTTTTTTAAAGTTAATTCAATGCATTTTTTTCTTGTCAGTTCTAATGAACAAGTAGTGGCACGGCTCTAATGCCTTACTTATCTTCTAGCCTGTCACAATTAAAGACTTGTCAATTTCTTTAGAAGGTCCAAAGACCTTTAGTGATGTCTCACAAAACTATTGATTCAAATTAAAGCATGTTGAGTTGTAGACCATAATGTTTATTTAATGATGGCTATCAGAAGGATAAAATTAACTGATTTTTTTTTTTCTTTGTTTGGCTGAAATAATGTAGCTGATGATCTGATATGTTCACCATCACTGAACTCAACCTGTGCCTGAACATAACACATTTGCATTCTGTGTACATTGATGTAAATAAATGAAAGTAACACCTGTTTAAAAAGGGCATTTTCTCTGTGGGTGTATACATTCTATACATTGTATGCATCTAGAAAAAAAAGCAAATAGATTCAATTTGGTATCCCTAAAAGGCTGCTAGTGCAGTGAATTAATACTGGCCACTAGTGGGCACTGTTGGTAAACAAAAGTGACTGGCTTCATGCTGCCACAGTCTCTATTGGTAATGAGCTTTTCACCAAAAAAAAAACAGATCAAATACAGGTTTATATTAATTACAAACAAAATGCATTTAAACTTACATTCCACGTTAAGAGATTCATGTTTTTATATGATATATATTTAGGAATTAATTTAAGGTCAAAAGGGGGAAAAACTAACAAGATATTCTATAGCCTATTGTATTTTTGGGTTGTGCTATTTCATATATTTTATTCTAATCACTTTAAGGATCCAAAACTCCCTGTGTTGGGACCCAAAGTCGATTGCTTTTGCATATAACGTCTCTATATTTGTATATCGGAGCAACGTCCTCGTAACTGTAGTGATGTTTTCGGGGAGGTCCCATGGTATGAATGGATTCCATGTTTTCTGTTTTTCTGGGCTATATCTGCAAAATGTCACATCTTGTCAAGGTGCAGAAAATCCTTTTGTAGGCCACCTCTGGTCTGATGCATAATCCACCACAATGAGCGTCTGTGTTACAAGCGAAGGGAACCGTGAACGGTGGTTCTCACCTGCTGTTGCTTTTGCTGCTGCTGCAAACCTCTTCCCTCTACTGACTTCATAAAACAACACATTTCCGCTTTCTCTTACACTTCCTGGCTTTCCGGCTGATGGCCAGGGCCTTTTTGGTGGCTTCCCTGAATATCTCCTCCACGTTTTCCTGGTACTTGGCTGAACACTCCAGGTAGAGCTCAGCATTCATCTTCTGTCGGGTCTCCTCGCCCTGTGTATCCAACCGTGCATGGTCAAAGAAATGCCAAAGAACGCATTTTTGTCACGCCTTCAAATGTACACATTTCAATTAAATAACATGCAGGATTATATATTCTTTGAGGCACACACCTCTGTGTTACAGCATCCCTCAAACCCAGAACTTCTGCCCTAACGCTGTATTTATTGAGTTGAACTCTGTGGCACTAGGCCTGACAGACTAAGCCAGTGGGTCCTAAAGTGGTTTGTTTTTAATATATTTATTATTATATTAAATATTTATAGTATTCTTTTTTTTGTTTAAAATGTTTGTTAAATTCATTCTATATATTTTTATTGTATTAACTTGGCCAGACTACACTAGTGTATCAAAAAGAAGCAGTCCATAGCTTACAACCCCTCCCCCTACATGAAGCAGCATTTTGTTATTTCCATGAGCTAAAGTTACACTACAGTGCCCCCAGATCCCCAATTAAATTCTATACACAACCTGAAGAGGTCTAGGATAGTCTAGTGCTATTTCACCATGTAAGTATTACAGTTACCTGGGTGTACGTGATGGGCGCGAGCTCCATGGCCCTCAGCTTCCGCGTGCGCTCCTTATCCTTCCTGAGGTCTGTCTTACAGCCAATCAGGATTAGCGGGGTGTTGGGACAGAAGTGCTTCACCTCTGGATACCACTGGATGAAAACGACAGCCATCAGGTTTCTAACATGTGTCTCATCACTATTCACAGCGGTGTCATACTGGAGAAATGGACTACACTAGTAGTATACTATAGTCACTATAGTATAATGTATATAAAAATATACTGTTGCATTGGTATAACAAAATGAAACAGACCCATAGTGTGTGTGTGTGTGTATAATAAAAAAGCTACACCTATATTTGCCCTACCATGACAAATCTTATAGTCAAGAATTACAGCTGAATCTGTAATTTATTTACATTTACAGCATTTAGCAGACACTTTTATCCAAATCGACTTACAATTTATGGTATATCTGTGTTTTTGTATTGTATTAGTTATGTTCTGCAAAACCTTTTACAATCTTAATGCTTCAAAAATCATGTTTAATTGTTCACATGGATTTCTCATACTGTTGGTATGCAAGCCTCTGTGGACATTGTTCAGTAAAGGAGGGGCCGAACACGATCCCAGTTTACTTTGGGTGCACACCTTGTTCACTCCATTATAGCACTTAAGTGATTTTTTTTTTTTATTAGAATAGTTTATAGGCGTTCATAGGTTGGGCAATTTAAGGAAACTGGTTCAGACACCCTTGTACATTGTTCAATATGCTTTTACCTATTCTGAAGAATAGCGACTGTGTCGGAGGGACTTTATTATGTTTGATAAATAGGCTACTTTAGTCCTTTTCGAAGATCTAAGCCAGAAACGGTGATGTTTGTCAGCTTTTTTATTTTTTCACATGGAACTGTTACCTTAGCATCAGTGCATGCACAGAGTTCTGTGGCTCGTCTATGTGATGTCGCTATTAATACCTTGATTAAGACGTTGTCGAAACTTGTGGGGTTGGTGACATCGTAGCAGACCAAAATCAGCTGGGCTTCCTGATATGACAGTGGCCTTAACCGGTCATAATCATCCTGTCCTTTTAAAAGAGATAATCCATAAAACAAACTAATTAACTGCTCCACAAGTTCCATAGTTCAATTGACACACGTAATATAATAGTCATTTCTACAGATCAGTCATTTCTGTAGGTTACACTGGGTAAAATAATTATTCATCTAAACAAGCGAAACGCAATGCTGGGGCCGACGCATAAAACCACATCCTGTCTCCAACTTCCTTTCCGCTGAAGTAAGAGACCTTGCTGCAAGTATACAACGATAAGCTGCTACTCACACCAGTAAAATTTCATGTTTTCCTGAACACGATAATGTCTCCCTAACAAATAAATTGTTTTCAAATTAGGTCTATATGTTTTAGTGCTGCAGTGATCTGACATTGTAATTGCATGGACAGAGATGATGAATGAAAAGCAAGACTAACTAACTAAGCAAATTAACTACTAGTAGTTAATTTGCCTCATGGGACTATAGTGTATATTGTCGGTGTTAAAACAAAAAAGAATAAAGTGTGTGTGTGGAATAAACCTTTAAAACCAAGTATTTCGACAAAGTATTATTTGTGTGGAATAAACCTTTAAAACCAAG